>MCJB01000133.1:38708-51736 GCA_002018475.1 Nicotiana obtusifolia
GGGGGGGGGGGGGGGGGGGATTTTAGATGTTCAGAGTATGCTGGCGCTATCTTAGTATCGCCTGAGAACGGTGTTCTGTGTAAGAGGCATGGTGTATTGATTTGCGGATTCTTGATTTGCATTACAGAATTTGTACAGTTGGTGATATGGATGTGCAAACCTTGCTGCTTAGTGGGGGAGGTCGTGGAGTGACTCACACGGGATGATTGTATACGGGAAACGTGTCAGTCATTTATGTGGTAGAGATTGAAATCAGGTATGGAGATTCTACTACTGTCGCTGATGGGAGAGTTTATGTCTTAGAGGTGCTTTATTTCTCTGGTTGCGGACTATGGAAAATTATTCCTAATTTGATGGTTGAACATATTTTTCATGGATATGGTCATTGTGGATCTTTGGGAGGTTATACACCCATTTGGAGATGATTGAAATAGGCTTGAGATCCGTTGATAGGCCTAATGTGAATGTATAGTTTATACCAGATCAGATATGCTTATTCGGCATAGCATCTCTTATAGACGAGTCTTCAGGCGTAATGGTATTCGTGGCGTCGTCTATTTCAAGTGCTACTATTTTATGCCACGTGGGTTGTGAGACGACTTGATTATTCACGCGTGTGTTGTGGTCCTGTGTAGCTTGTTGTTTATTGCACCTTAGTCGAGTTTGTGTTTTGTAGCACATGGCGCTATCAGTATCCGTAAGGTTGTATTTATGCACTTGGCGTGCTCGTAGTTGATATTCGAGCATTTCGTGAGTTTGAGCATTATGGCATGATGGGTATTTCCCTACTGATGGTTATGTGTGGATTGGGTGGCATGCTGCCACGGGCATGTATGGATCGGGTTGCAGCCCGCAAAATGAGATGTTGAGACGGTTCCTTATACCTATTTTGTGTGCCTCATTTCTCATCTCTGAGATAGGCTCATAACATCTATATGGCTATTTTATTTGTTACGCGGGCTAGGTAGTTCTTTGCCAGAAATCATTCTTCCTTATAAGTCATATTCGAGTTATAGTTTATTGGCACACTGATGTCATCGTGGGAGATTGTGGGTGAATTTTGATGTGGCTTGTCGGTTGAGCAGCGTGTACTGGGTGAGACGAGGTGGTTGGACCTGGAGTTAGTGCAATCAAAGTTATATAAGGTATGTTAGAGGAAAATGTCCCTATTCAGTTTAGAAGGAGGGAAGGGGAGCGAGGGAAATTCCATGGATTTTTTTATTTGACGGGTGGTTATGAGATTCTGCACGTCTCTTTCATCGTCGCAGTATTACAAGGATTGGAACAGGGCTTATATGTGTTATAAGGTATACTACGGGCATCATGTTAGTGGGTTTGCAGCTTCTATGGTTAGAGGATGTTATTATGGGCATACGAATTATGCGGTGCATTGTACGATTTCAGCATGGGTGCATGATCATATTTGGTACAGCGGGTTGAGATTGATACGGTGTTTATATGCTAGAATTAGGTCTCGTAGAGAATTTCGGGTGTTAGAATTTGTTTCTAAGGCTAGTGGGCTAAGGTAGCAGGAAGGATCTTCAGTCTTGCTCGATCTAATGTGCCCATAGGGGTTGTGCTGGCATGGGTAGGTGCACGATGTGTTAAACAGTGTTTTTGGGCAACTCCGGAACGATTCTTGGCATGTTTCAGGACGAACGTATATTTAAGTGGGGGAGAATGTAACAACCCAACTGATCGTTTTGAGCTCTAGCACGCCGTTTGGCGATTTGAGGCCCTGAGTAGCTTCACTTCATGTATTATGACTTGTACGTGTGGTCGGTTTCGATTTTCGGGAAGTTCAGAGTTGATTTGGAAAGAAAATTCTCAATCGAGAAGCTTTTTGTTGAAAGAGTTGACAAAGGTTTGACTTTTGAGTAAACGACCTAGGAATCGGGATTTGAAGGTTTCAATAGGTTCGTATGATGATTTTGGACTTGTGCGTATGCTCGGGTTAAGTATCGGATAGTCCGGGAGCATTTCGGCACTTATTGTGAAAAGAAAGTTCTTAAAATTTCCTAAGTTCGAGTTGAAGTGGACTTTGGTGTTATTGATGTCCGTTTGGTATTCCGAGCCTTGGAATAGGTTCGTATTGTTATTTGTGACTTGTACGCAAAATTTGGCGTAATTCCGAAATGTTTAAGTGTGATTTGAACGCGGTCGGCGGAGGATGAAGGTTTGAAAGTTAAGAAAGTTTAAGAAATTGAGTTTGATCTTTGATTCTTGGTTTTGATGTTGTAATTTATGTTCCGAACCTTTGAACAAGTTTACATAAGATACATAAACTAGTTAGAATGATTGGACGGGGTTCCTCCAACCTCGGGTAAGTTTTGGGGTGGTTTTGGACCACCTTAAGACCATTTTGAACTATTGCTATCTGATGTCAGGGGTGCTCTTCGCGATCGCAGAGGTCTGGGTCGCGATCGCAAAGAGCATAGTGCATTCCAGGCCTTTGTGAATCGCGATTGCAGAGAGAAGGTCGCGATCGCAATAAAGGATTTTCTATTGTGAGTAGTCTCACTTCTGGAGCTTATATTTAGCAATCATAAGAAATTTGGCGATGATCCAAAAATGAAAGTTTTATCTCTATGATGTAGTTTTCAGAAATTCAAACCGTTTGTTATTTGGCATTTTGTACGAAATGTTATGACCATTAAACTGAAGGGTATTGATGACGTCCAAATCCACTACTAAAAAGTAAATGGACACGGTCGCATGCAATATAATTTGCCCAACTATGAGTTGGGGTCGAATCTCCCAGAGAACAATATGTAGGCGATTAGGAATGTAAAAGAATTATCACTTGTTATGCTAAGCCAAACACTTAAAGGGTGATTGTAAAATATTAGCTAAATGCCAAAAGTATAAACTAACCTAGAAAGCGAGTAAAATGATCAATGACTACAAGTGATAAACTAACGATCCAATGTATTTCACAATTTTATAAATATGAGCGAGTTTATATCAATTAGCCTCGGGTGATAATTCTATATTAGCTTCTCCGAAGAATAACAAGACTTTCGAATTGAATTATCCCTAAAACAATTAAGAGGTTAAGCATACCCAAACATGACTAGAAGTAGTTCAATCCTATCCCTAGGTAGAATCTATAAAGTGAGGGTTAACACCTCAAGTTCCTGTTAATTAATCTTTTCCAATCCAAAATTATCTTTCCCAAAATTAATTTGAAGTGAGTGAATGGGCGAGTCCCAGGGTTAGCTAATCACTTTGGAAACATTAAAGAACTAGAATAATTAAAGAAACAATAACTCACTTCATAATAAATAAAAATCATTCAATACACAAGCACAACTTGATATTTAATCCACACTTTAAATATGAGTATTCCCATAAACAAGATTCAAGTGTTGGAAAAAATACTACACACTTAGATATTCAACACAAAGCAAGGAAATGAAGAAATGAAAATAAATGGTTAAAAAATTCTCAACCAAAAGCTTCAAACTTCAAGACCTAAGTGTGCATGCAAGAACCCTAGCTCCAAAACTTGTGTTCTCTAGTCAAGAGATTGAAAATAAGCTAAAAGATCCTTTACAAATGAGCTAGGTCATGTATTTGTGTTTTTGGGATAGGGAAAATGTGAATTGCCAAATCTGTCCAAAGTTAAAGCCCGTTGGCCGCACCTGCGGAACAACCTCGCAGGTGCGGTTCTACAAATGTGGATGCCTGCTCGTAGAAGCGATGATTGGTGGAAAATGGATGTTCTGTAGAAGCAGCCAAAGAACACAGAAGCACGTTCGCAGAAATGGTCTTCAAGCGCTAAAGCTCGACCGCAGAAGCGGTTCATCAATCGCATATGCGATTTCTGTCTTGCAAGTCTCATTCCACCGATGCGGACCTTTTCTCGCAGATGCGAGACCGTAGATGCGGACCTGCCTGCGCAGATGCGATCCACTGGAAATATTCACTTCTTTTAGTCTTTTTGCACAATTTCACTTTATTTGATCTCAACTCTCTTCAAGGTTTATTGTACCTGAAAATAGCAATGTACACCATAAATCACCTCATTTTATAATTAAAGGACATAAAAACTAAAGGAAAGAGACTAGAATAAATGGTAAAATCACCACTCATCAACACCCCCAACTTAAAGCTTTTGCTTGTCATCAAGCAAATCAGAACTAAATACTCAATGAGCCTCCAACATTTAAAGCTCAATTAGCATCGCTATCATCTTCAAATCACAATCTCCAATTAAGCACAACACTTATGGTTTTGGTTGGTATTAATAATTAGACTCAAGCATGTGAACTTCAGCCAAACAACTCACTTATTTAAAACATGCAATGGAGTTTCTAAATAATCAAGTGACAACAACCAAACCTCAAGAAGTGACTCCAAAGCAGCAGTCTACTACATATGCTCAATTTACTCAATTCGGAATATATCAATGTCATCAATCTATCATAATCCATGTTCCCTCACAAGAAAGAAAGTCCCAAAATTACCATATTTACAATAACAACATAAGGGATTATGCACAAAGATACTCGCTCTCAACAAAGAATTTCACGTGTTACAAAATATCATGCCATAAGCTTGCCCTTATTTTAATTCTCTGCCTATTCAAGAACATTTGGTTGGAGATCCCATAAGGACTTTTTAAGCTTGTAATGTAGGCGTAGAGAAGGGTAAAATAAGCATTTGGAATACAAGTGACTACACCCTCCTTGAACACTACTCACATGTCTTTTCTTTTTGCGCTTTGCTTCTTTCTAAACCACATAGCCCTTATTGACATCTATTTATCAGCATAGAACCACCTTAAAGTACCTCTCTAATTTTCTCAAGACTCTATTTTTTTTATACAACTATTTTCTTTTGGAGCTTGAGTATCATCATATAAACAACTTTGAGGTATATGTTTCTACACACAATGTACAACTTCACCATTTCCCAATTAACACCAACACCCCCAACTTATCCTTTTAGCCTCATTCTTAACATTCAAGGAGGGACGGGTTCAAAATAGGAAATTATTTCACAAAAAGGGTAAAAGTTTGTAATGGGTAGCCAAAGAAAAGGTTAAAGGCTTAAATGGGGTTAACTAGTGATAGTATGTATGCAATGGTATGCTCGAAAGGCTAAAGAGGCTTTTTCAAAGATCACAAATAATGCATAAGGTCATCTCTCCAACAAAACATAATTAACATTAGCCTTGAAAGACCAACCGGGCAAGTTCTAGATGATAAAAATAATTACAAGATTTATTTTTAACAAAAACTAACACACATGGTACATGAACTAATCAGGACGGATCAATTTCACTTCTTAATAAGAACAGTTAGAGCAATACCATGCCAACTAGTGGGCAAAGAGTAACAAAATAAGCCAAAAAGTTATCACAAAAATTATTCTTCCCCATGCAACTTACTTTATCAATTTACAACCAAAATTTAGAGGGGTATTCTTAATTCACACATCACATACAAGAGACTAATTTTATTAGTACCAAACAATCCAAAAGTCTCCACATAACAAAACAAGGCTAATTCCCTTGAGAAAGTCGTCACGCCATCCATCATAGGGAAAAATCACCTGGTTCAACACAAAGATATTCCTCGGGAAAGAACCGTAGCATAAAGAAAACCCAAGAACAATTTATTGAAAAGTATATTACTACTAAAGAGATAAAAATAATATAAACTAAAAGCTACTAAAAAAAAATAAACACTAAAGGAATAAAAATAAAATAACTAAAAACTACTAAAGAAAATAAAATAACAAAAGTCCTAATAATAAAGGAACAAAAATAACATAAACTAAAAACTACTAAAGAAAATAAATAAAGAAAAATAAAATAGACTAACACAAGGGACTAATCCACAATTATATCACCAATCACAAACTACGCTCGGCAAAGACACATGATAAACAATAGTAAAACAAGCCCGGCAGGGGCACACAATATTTGTACAAAAGCATAAGCCCGGCAAGGGCACAAGTTAAGCATCAATGTACAAATAAGGTATATTCCCTAAAGCCACCCCCAACTAAAAATACTGCAGTGTCCTCACTGCACAATATCAAGACAGAATAAGAGTAGTTTGAGGGTCTACCTGAGGTCTGCATCAGACTAGTAGACTGGGGGAAAAAGCTAATCATTGGTGTGTAGAGTTCTTGGCCTCATCATCATCAGTAGCATCAGTATCAGCATCAGCAGCACTAGACGGGAAGGAATACTCTTCACTATCATCTTTGTCCTCGATCGATATCTTCCTGTTCGACTGCCCCCATTTGAAGACGGCCTTCATGCCTCTCCACATCTTTATCATGAACTTGCTCTTCTTCTTATTTTTCTCTTTCTCCTTGTGGAAGTTTTCCTGAAGATCTACATGTGCCTTGGCCATGTTGCCATAGGCTGCCTTGAGCCTGCTAATTGAACCTACCAGCTTCTCCTATGAGTCTGCTTGCTTCTTCTGGTTCTCCAAGTAGGTCTTCATTTCTTCCCTGGTAAAATACTCAGGCGTAGGCTGGGAGTGTGAGGGCCCACTAGGGATCTGTGATACTAAGTCACGGATGGAGACAAGCTGTGAGTTCAAAATCCCAAATAGTCCCTCAAGCAGGGCTGCCTGTAAGGAGGACTCTGGTCCGGCGACAGCGGTGACTTTCCTCTTCTTACTCTTTATTGCACTACCTTCGCCCGTTACTCCCAACGGATGAAAAGGTTTGTCGGCTGGTAACGAAGGATCGGTGCTATGCACCTCAACATTTGCCCGCCGTCACAACTTTATAATCAGTGAAGGGAACATCAAGCCCGAATTGTCGTCTAGCAAATACTCTTTCAGCTCCTAAAGGATGTAATGGCCGACATTCACATGAATGTTATCAAGGATGCAAGCAATCATCAGGGCCCTAGTATATGTAACATCAGACACGTTCCCACAAGGAGACACTCTGCTCGCAACGATATACAACCACATTTTTGCTTCAGCTATGAAATCACCACTTTTGATGCCTTTTTTCTTTTTAGCCCAAGTTACCGTTTGACCTGTAGGACAAAGCTTTGAGACTAGATAATCACCATTGTCGCATGTATCTCTTTCTCGCATTGGCACGAGCGGATAATTTTGAAGCCCATAGACATCATTTATCTCTTCAACTCCAAATTTCACAATCTTGCCCGTTATTGTAAGTTCATGGCTTTGGAAATGTGTACGCTTTAAGTTGGTGTAAAACTCCCTAACCCATTCCTCATTGGCCTTGCAAGGAGTGGAGATGAAGTAGGTCCATCCGCTTGAAACTAGCCGGCCATAGAAATCCGGAAGGGGCTCGGCCACTTTGTCATCGGCAATTCCTTTCTCAAGTTCGATCTTCTTCATGAGGAGATCATCATAATGCCGATTTTGGCATCCGGAAGACATGAATCTGCTAGCATCATAGTTCAAATCCTCAGCAACTTCTTGAATTTCGTGATCAACCGCCACATTTTTGTTTGTGTTCGGGTCCATTTTAAGCTCAAAATATCTTCAAAAATCAAAACAAAGTTAGTTGGGCATTAGAATCATATTTAGCAATTCAAAACAATGCAATTAGGCCAAATAATCAAGCCAAACGGGCCCAGCAAGACATAATTGCAGAGCCACTATTTTTGCCAAAATTGCCCAGTTACCGCACCTGCAGAAAAAATCAACGCAGGTGCGGTTCCGCTTTTGCGGAATTTCATGCGCTTTTGCGAACTTTCACAGCTAACCAGGAAATCTACGACACTTTTCTGCTTCTGCGGTGTTCATCAGGGGTTTCAAAAACCCAGAAATTGCCGAATCTTTTAAATTCCAGCATGAATTTGGCTCACAATTTATACTCAAGACTTCTAAATTAGAGCATTATATGATTATATGACTTGATTAAACCTAATTTTAAGGCACTTTGCAACCAAAATTCTCTTAGACAAATTATTGAACATTTAACGAGCAAAGAGAAATCATGCTTCTTAAAACAAATTAGGTACTAAGATTTCCCCTAAAAAAATTTCAACAGCAACAGCCTACAAATGCACACTCTCAACCAATTTCCTCACCCTAATATCAACACTAATCAAGAATGGGGCAAACGTGAAGAAGAAGAAGAAGAAGAAGAAGAAGAAGAAGAAGAAGAAGAAGAAGAAGAAAGTCAAAAAGAGAGTAGCTGAGAGAGGGGTGAAGATGTGCTTTCGCGGTTAGTGAACCGCTTCTGCGGTCCAATTGGCGCTTCTGCGGGGCTGCATCTGCGAGCAGTGTTCCACAGATGCGGTTTCACCATATGACTGATGCAAAGATTTGGCAGCTGCTGTTTTTGTGCACTCAAACACCTCAAACTCCTCAATTCAACTCCAAAAAATCTGAAACTTTGCAGATTAGTCAAAAATAACATAATGTACTATTCTAAAAAAGAAAATTTCAAAAACGACTAAACATTTTGAAAATGATGGGTTGCCTCCCACCAAGCGTCGCATTTAATGTCGTGGCACGATGCGAATCAACTTTACCACTTTTCTTGCCACTTGGATGATATGAATTAGGCACCTAACATGGAATCAAGCTTGTGACCATGAGCAGCGGGGGGTGGTAAGCAGATGATCAAGCAAAATATCAATTTCTTCATTTTGCATTTATTGGCTTTCTTTTGAGGAATGTCATTTTGTGTTCTTGAATCTTCAAATTGCAAGATGTATGGCTTTTATCTTTCTTCTTTGCCCTCCCACATGGATTCACATGGCTTAATTCTCATATCACCATACAAGTCTGAAGTTGAAAAGTGCTTGGAATGAGATATCAAACTCTCAACTTGCAACTTTTTTCGGATTTCGACATCCTCTTTTTCCCCCGAACTAGAGGCAACTTCAACCATATTTTCAATTACACCGATTGACTTCGATTCTATATTTTTCTTGGGATCACCAACAAGCATGGAGTCGATTGGCAGATGTTCAATTCTTGATTCCTCGAAATAAAGCTCACTTTCTTCCTCGAAGTTGGACTCTTCGTGACCTCTTTCCACACTCTCAAATTGATAGGCATAATGAGCCTCAATCAATGTTTTCATTTGATCTTCCAAAGTGCGGATAGTCTCATCATTTCGATGTAGTGCTTGTTTTAAGTGCTCGAGTGCCAAGTTTTGCTTCTCCTCCTTTTCAAGAATGGCCTCCAACATGAGCAGCATCCTCTCATTTTAAGCATTTGAGAGATCTTCTTAGTTTTGATCAAGTGCCAAAGAAGGATTTTCGGCTTCAACCTCTAAGGAAGGCTCTTGGCTATCATTCACTTCCGAGGTTTTTTGGACCTCTAACGCTTCAAGAATTTCTCCCATTTGTGAGTTCAACCTTTCAAGCGCCAAACCATTTTGGAGATTATTTTCCAAAAGCTCCTCCAAGGCATTTTGCTCTTTGTTTCTTCCTTCAAGTAGGCATTCTATTATGAGCTTAAACTCTCCATTTTGACCATGCTCAATTTCTTCCACTTCCATATCCCTATACTTGTTATCACAAAAAGTAGAATCATCATAGTGGGGGTTCGAAGAAGGGAAGGAAAAATAAGCAAAATTATCCCCATGGCCATTTTGACCACCACACTTATCACATATACTCCACTCATGGATTTGAGATTGTGCGCACTATCTTCCCCCGGAAAAATTTAAATAATTTTGCCACAAGTGTGGTCCTTCACAATAAGGACAAGGGTCATTAAAGTATGAACAACTACCATCCATCAAATTTTCATTATGCGATTCCATTTTTCAAAACTAAGAAAATAAATAAGAAACAAGCAAGAAAACAACAAGAAAAACAAACAAAGATAAGAAAAGTAATTATACAAATATTCACAAGTTTGGACCAAAACATGTACGCTTATTTCTCAAACAACCTAAATACGACAAATTGTTCCCCGGCAACAGCGCCAATTTTGATGAAGTCCAAATCCACTACTAAAAGTAAATGGACACGGTCGCATGCAATATTATTTACCCAATTATGAGTCAGGGTCGAATCCCACAGAGAACAATATGTAGACGATTAGGCGTGTAATAGAATTATCACTTGTTATGCTAAGCCAAACACTTAAAGGGTGATTGTGAAAATATTATAGCTAAATATGGAAGTATAAACTAACCTAGAAAGCAAGCAAAATGATCAATGGCTACAAGCATGGAAGCATTGGGAATTACACTCAAGTAACGATCCAATGTATTTCACAATTTTACAAATATGAGCGAGTTTATGTTAATTAGCCTCAGGTAATAATTCTATTTTAGCTTCTTCCAAAGACTAACAAAACTTCCGAATTGAATTATCCCTAAAACAATTAAGAGATTAAGCACACCCGAATATGGCTACAAGTAGTTCAATCCTATCCCTAGGTAGAATCTATAAAGTGAGGATTAACGCTTCAAGTTCTTGTTATTTGATCTTTTTCAACCCCAAATTATCCTTCCCAAAATTAATTCAAAGTGAACTGGCGAGTCATAGGGTTAGCTAATCCCTTTGGAAACATTAAAGAACAAGAATATTTAAAGAAACAATAACTCACTTCATAATAAATTAAAATCGTTCAATACATAAGCACAACAAGATATTTAATCCACACTTTAAATATGAATATTCCCATAAACAAGATTCAAGTGCTGGAAAAAATATTACACACTTAGATATTCAATATAAAGCAAGGAAATGAAGAAATAAACATAAATAGTTAAGAACTTCTCAACCAAAAGCTTTAAATCTTCAAGACCCAAGTGTGTGTGCAAGAACCCTAGCTCCAAAACTTGTGTTCTCTAGTCAAGAGACTAAAAATAAGCCAAAAATTCCATTACAAATGAGCTAGGTCTTGTATTTGTGGGTTTGGAATAGAGAAATGTGAATTGCCAAATCTGTCCAGAGCTGAAGCCCGTTGGCTGCACCTGCGGAACAACTCTCGCGGGTGCAGTTCCGCAGAACGGATGCCTGCTCGCAGAAGTGATGATTGGTGGAAAATGGTTGTTCCGCAGAAGCGGCCAAAAGAATGCAGAAGCGCGTCAGCAGAAGCGGTCCTCAAGCGCAGAAGCACGACCACAGAAGCGGTTCATCAATCGCATATGCGATTTCTGTCTTGCAAGTCTCATTCCGCAGATACGGACCTTTTCTCGGAGATGCGGACCTGCCTGCGCAGATGCGATTCCAATGGAAATATTTTCACTTCTTTCTCTTTTTGCACAATTTCTCTTCATTTGATCTCAGATCTCTTCCAGGTTCATTGTACCTAAAAATCTAGCAATGCACACCATAAATCACCACATTTTATAATTAAAGGACAAAAACCTAAAACAAAGAGACTAGAATAAATGGTAAAATCACCATTCATCAACACCCTCAACATAAAGCTTTTTCTTGTTCTCAAGGAAATCAAAACCAAATAATCAATGAGGCTTTAACATTTAAAGCTCAATTAGCATCGTTATCATCTTCAAATCACATTCTACAAGTAAGGACAACACTTATGGTTTTGGTTGGTACTAATAATTAGGCTCAAGCATGTGAACTTGAACCAAACAACTCGCTCATTTAAAACATGCAATGGAGTTTCAAAATAATCAAGTGACAACAACCAAGCCTCAACAAGTGACTCAAAAGCACTAGTCTACTACATATGCTCAATTTACTCAATTCGGAATATATCAATGTCACCAATCCATCATACTCCATGTGCCCTCACAAGAAAGAAAGTCCCAAAATTACCATATTTATAATAAAGGGACAAATTTGTACATCACGATCAAGGGATTTTGGCCGCGATCGAAATGAAGGAAATAATGCTGGAACTTTTGTTAACCGCGATCGCATGGCTAATGACTGCGATCGCGAAGAAGGAGGCTTGGCATGTGTATTAAACTTCTAATTTGCGAATTTTGAGCTAATTTCTTCACTTTTAAGTTCTTGGAGCACATATGGGGCGATTTGGGGTGATTCTTAAAGATCATTTTTGTCATATATCATAAGGTAAGTTATTCCTACTTGTTTCGAGTTAAATACATAGGTTATATAAGGATTTTAACATGGAATTTGATAGAAATTGTAATAGTTATGGAAGAAAACTTTAAAATGGTATTTTCGAATTTTGACCACGAAATTGGACATGAAATTAGGAATAAATTATATATTTAAGTTAGTGGTGTTATGGATAATGTTTATCTTTTAAAAAATTTGGAATCCGACCACATGGGCCCAGGGGTTGACTTTGTTGACTTTTCGAGCGGAGTTGGAAATTATTATGAATTGTTAAATTATGAGTATTGGAGTATATTTTTATTGGTTTGCACTAAGGCTGGCTACAGGTCCGGTCCGGTCACGGACCGGATTTTTTTTCCGGTCCGGTCCGGTCCGGTACCATTACTGCGCCCAAAACCGGACCTAACCGGTCCCAATCGGTCCGGCCTTACCGGCTAAAAACCATTGGACCGGCTCGTGACCGGTACCGGTGGCCGGCCTACCGGTCCGATCCGGTCCGATCTCCGGTTTATTCTATTTTTTTTTGATTTTTTTTTTAATAATTAGTTAATTACCATTTGACTCATTTATTTAACTTTATAAATAATTGAAAATTATGTTTCAAATCCGAATTTTAGAATTAAAGAAGTTACTATATAATATTCTTATAAGTTTTTGGAAATATAACTTATAATTAGAAATATAACTTATTCAAAGTTAGTAAAATTATAAATTTTTTAGTAGTGTAGTAGAAGGAAATTATAAGTTTTTGAAAATATAACTTATAATTAGAATTAAAGAAGTTACTATATAATGTTCTTACAAAGTTTCAATTAGTTTCAAACTTTATAATATTTGATTCAAATTTCAAACCTTTAAATATATTCAAAGTTAGTAATATTATAATTTTTGTAGTAGTGTAGTAGAAGGAAATTATAAGTTTTGAAAAATATAACTTATAATTAGAATTAAAGAAGTTACTATATAATATTCTTACAAAGTTTCAATTAGTTTCAAACTTTATAATATTTGATTCAAATTTCAAACCTTTAAATATATTCAAAGTTAG
>MCJB01000134.1:9827-20103 GCA_002018475.1 Nicotiana obtusifolia
GCATTTGTCTAAAGCTTTGTAGAATGAATATTTGAGATTTAAACATCGATTTGGAGTCGGATTTGAGTGAAACTAATATGGTTGGCCTCGTCATTGAATGGGTTGTCGGATTTTGTGAGTTTTGTTAGGTTTTAAGGTGCGGGCGCGAGGTTGACTTTTTGGTTAACTTTGGGGTTTGGATTAAAGATTCGATCTTTATCATTTGGAATTGTTTCCTTAGGAATTATTTGATGTTCTTGAGTTGCTTTTTGCTAGTTTCAAATCGTTCGGAGGTCGGTACGCGCGAGATGGTATTTTTGGAGCAACGTTTGGCTTGCTCGGTATTGGATTTGGCTTGTTCGAGGTAAGTAACACTTCTAAACTCAGTGATGAGGGTATGAACCCCAGAATATACGAGTTGTGTGTTATGTGTTGAGGACATGATAGTATAAACCCCTGAATATACGGGCGTGTGGGCGTGCACCATGTTAAATATGACTCGATTGATTATGTGGTACTGTGTAGTGACCTAATATGGTTTTTATTCAAGAAATCGCTACGTGCTAGAGTAAATGAGTTGTCGTATATGTTAAAAAGCATGTTTAGGCTATATACTTATTCTGTTAGGACCCACTGAGATCATTTCTGCTGTTAAGTTATTTGCTTACATTGCAATTACAGACTCAATCATACACATTCATTTGCATATCATATCTCAATCTCTGTTATCAATTATTCATACATCACATCATCATTTTGGTATGATTTTCATGTTAGTGTGAGCCCAGGAGATTGGAGAGATTGATGTCTGAGTGATGATTCAACCACAAGATAATAATGGTGTAGTTGCTACTGATTTATTGTGTAGTCATAGTGGAAGATAAATAAGACAGCTAGTTTGTTATACGCTCTTTGAAGAATCATACGATAGTGTCACGCCCCGACCTCGGGGAGCGCGACAGGTGCTTAACCGAGATACCCCGATCAAAAAAGCCTTTATAATACCTTCTATCCAACTCACCCATGAATAAAGAGAAGAATATATTTCCTTATTTAGATATTAAGAGGTCATGTGAAAACACTAGTTCATTCCCATTACTTACAAGATTAACAAGTCTCAAAACAGCCCATTGTATAATCATAGTTAAAGTGGAATAGATGATATGATTAAAACATTTTAAGTTTAACCTTCTCAAAAAAATATACAACCCCCACTATGTCTACGAAGCCTATACCAGGAAACAAACGAGTTCTATGATAGTGCCGGCAACAAGGCCCCGCCTATACCTCAAAACGTTATGTTCAAACGATAAAAATACAGGCCCTCAAAGTGAAGTGGGGCTCACCAAGTCAACTAAGAAGAGGGTGTATTGGTATCATTGATCAATACCGCATGCTATGGGACCACCTGCATTTATTAAAGATGCAGCGCCTCCGGTAAAAGGGGCATTAATACTTATGGAATAATATGTATGTAAAACTAACACCCTCTCAATAGAATGAGAAATGGTAAACGGAAAATAAAAAAAGATATCAATAATAGACTCAAATAGTAACAAGGTGTCAAGTTAGGGGAAAGGTAAATTTCAAGTAAATTTCAGTAATTTAGGTTGGGATATCTTTAGCACCGATACACCATCGTGTTTAGCACGGAGTCCGATCTCAATCCAACCGGCTAAGCCGTCTCACCCCGAGAAGTACACTCACAATACCACCATGTGCGCGGCATGGCGTTCAATCTCAGCCCGATCGGCTAAGCCGTCTCACCACAATGTCGTGTGGGTCGACATCACATCACATCTCACTAGGTATCATCTCATCCCATTTAAGGGGAAACATCTCAACACAATGATCTCATCCCATGTAAGGGGAAACTGTTACATCACATTAACGGGGGGATTTACCCCTCAATCACTCCTACACTGGCATGTGTAGTTTCGGGGTTAGGTTGTTCCGACCTACCCTTCCTCGATGGCTAAAAGATATTCCTAAAGCATTTATTATTAGAAGTATTTACCACTAATTCCATATTCTTTTATATTTCATTCATTTTCTTGGCACCATTGGTCATACGCAATATCATTCTTGGCACGTTGGCCGTACTTCATAATTCATGCTTATTATTTCACTTTCAATCATCATCATGGATAATCAACAGCAAGGCCTTTCGAATTAAGACTTCAAACACAAACTTGAGCAGTTTAGGGTCTTAGGCACATGTGACAATCTAAACAATAGACATGATAGCTTTCATTAAAAATCACGCTTTTAAATCATAACATAATGACCATAGCCCATACTTAAGCCACATTCTCAAACATGAACTCAATACAACAAGAATTTTTGAAATACATATTGAACGCATAATTATTTTGACGCAAGGCTTATTGACAAAATTCAATTTATAAAGAGCATCACGAGACTTACAAGGACATTGCAAGGTTCAATCTAAGAGAAGAGTTTAGCCAACAGACCTTGCCTCGAGCTTTTAATTTACTACAATGTTCCAAAAATCCTAGCCACTTCGATCTATTTAGAGATATAGAAACATTGAACATAAATTAGGAAGGAGTTCATAGTTCCAGCTCACTTGAGCATTTTATCAAACACTAGGTGTGCATTAAGGTTTCAAGGTCCTCCTATAGTGGATTCTTTCACCCCCACTACTCAAAGTTCACCCAAAAGAGCTAAACAATCTCCCACTACCCTCGATGGTACACGCATGTAAGATAAACAATTCCCACACTCAAGAATTGTTTGGCTGATTACCCATTGTTATTTAAATTCCAAAATTAAGGGCTAGGATGTAGAATCTTACCTTTTTGGTTGAAGACCTTATGAGTTATCCTAGAGAAATCTTCAAGGTTTGAGCAAATATTCATGATCAAATGACTTAGAACTCCTCTTCTCTCTCTAAACCACCTTCCTCTCTCTCTAAAATGTAAGTTTGAACCTTCTAAAATGACCCTTAACAGTGTTTTATAAGAATAGGGTCGGGTTTATAAAACCAGAAAAATGAAGCTCTGAAACACAATCTGCGGTTACAGAGTGACCGCATAATGGATATGCGGTCTGCAAATCTGTCGCACAATTGGTGCCCCTGAACTGAGAAATTCGGGTTGGGCCTAGAGCAGTTCTGCGGTAGCATTATGCACCACAGAACTTCCCTCTAGAAAATTCCATGATGGTTCTATGATCGATGTGCGGCCCGCGAAACGGTTCTGTGGTCGCATATTTGACCGTAAAATATCATCCAAACTTGCCCAGTTTTTCTGCTTCACTTTGCGATCATTCTGCGCCCCACAAAGTGATTTTGCATCCACATAGTGGGCCACAGAAATGTCTTTTTCTACAAAAAATTTTCCTTTACTCCCCAGCGCGTTGCTCAACACTTAAGCCTACTTCGACACCACGAAACCTCGGGTTTTGGTAAAATTTTACGAGGCCTTACAAATAGGATCCCTGAGGAGCCTAATACCGAACCTATAAATCACAACCAAGCACTACAAGATAAAGATGCTAATATGTTGGTTGCTGCTATGAAATCAGTGATGGGTTCTATGTACTCTAATCAAGTTTGGGATCTTGTAGAGCCAAGCAATGGGGTTAAACCCATTGGATGTAAGTGTATCTATAAGAAAAAGAGATGTGTAGATGGAAAATTTCAAACTTTGTAGTGAAAGGGTTTACATAGAAAGAAGGGGTCGATTATGAGAAAAGTTGTTCGCCGATAGCCATGCATAAATCTATTAAGATTCTCTTATCCATTGCTGCTCATTATGATTATGATATTTTGAAAATGGATGTCAAGACAGCTTTCCTTAATGGAAGTATTGACGAGTGCATCTATATGATGCAACCAGACAGTTTCATTGAAAGTGGAAAGGAGCACATAATGTGTAAGCTTAAAAGGTCTATTTATGGACAGAAACATGCATCTAGGGCATATAACACTTGTTTTGACAAGGCAATTAAAATTTTTGGCTTTGATCAATATCTTAACGAGTCTTGTGTATATAAGAAGTGGGCTGAGGATAAAGTGTCATTTTTAATTTTATATACATATGATATATTTGAAAGGCCCCGTAAAATTTTTACCAAGAACCTGGGGTTTTGTGGTGCCGAGTTAGACTAACGTGTTTGAAGGTTGTAAATAATCTTCGCAGCGAGTTTGTGAGCCGCGGTACAAACGTTTTGGATTGTGTAATATATTGGGGAGTTGAAAGAGTGATTTTCGCAGAACATAACATTTCTGCTGTCACACCACGACCTTGGGGAGCGTGACCGGCGCTCAGCCGAGATAACTCGGTCGAGCAAGCAAGCTAGATTACCTTCTATCCAACTCACCCATATATAAAGAGAAGATAAATTTCATCAATTACACACCAAGAGGATTCACGAACAACACTAATTCAATTACTATTAGTTTCTTCATTTTAAAGTCTCAAAATACGTACACATAGACCGAAGTGGAATGTGTGGTACGGTTATGACATTACTGGTTTGAACTTCCCAACAATAACATACAACCCACACTATTGTCTATGGAACCTCTAATAAATACAAAAGAGTATGATGATAGTGCCAGCAAGAAGGCCCCAGCTATAACTCAAAACATAATACACAAGGAACAAAAGTTACACGACCCCGGAATGAAGTGGGGCTCACCAAGTCAGCTAGGAAGAGGGTGTACCGCTATCTATGATGAAAGCCACTTGCTGTGGAATCACCTCATCCATTAGTGATGCAGCGCCCCCGGCAAAAAGGACGTTTGTACACATGGAATAGTACTCGTATGATTGACTAAACACCCTCTCAATATAGCAAAAAATAACACAAGGAAGATGAATCATAAAATCAATGGGTGCCTCAAGCAATATCAAAACATCAAGTTAGGAACAACAAGTTTTCAAGTAAATTTCCATATTTTAGGTTGGGAGATGTTTAGCACCGATATACTACCATGATTTTAGCACGGAGTCCAATCACTGCACCATCGACTAGGCTATCTTACCCGAGGGAATCTACCACAATCACAATCACTATCATAACCTCAATCATTATCTCAATCATAATTTCAAGCACAATCACCACCATGTGTGCGGCATAGCATCCGATCACGACCCAATGGGCTAGGCCGTCTTGCCACAATGTCGTGTGGATTGACATCACCCTTTTCTAACAATCATCTCATCCCAATAAAGGAGAATATTCACATCACACCAATCTCATCCCAAACAAGGGGAATAATCATAATACACTCCTACACAAGCACATGTAGTTTCGGGGTTAGGCTATTACAACCTACCCTTCGCCGGTAACTTAAGATACTCCCAAATGGTTTATTGTATAAATGACTTTCAACTCATATCTATATCTTTTACACGTCTCTGTATTTCTTGGCATCAGTGGCCCCAAATGTAATATCGTTCTTGGCACGTTGGCCGTATTTCATATTCATGATAACCTCTTTCACTTCCAAACATCATCATGGATCATCAACAACAACGCTTTTATATTCAAGACTTTAAGTACATATGTGAGCAAACCAGAGTCTTAAGCGCATTGAGATTTCTTGCACAATTTTGCATAATAGCTTTCATTTGAAACACGACTTTAAGTTATAACATTTGGATACAGAACTCATACTTTGAACACATTCTAAAATGGTAACATAACATAACAAGAGCATTTGGAATACATATAGAACATATATCTTTTGACACAAGGATTATTTGGAATGGTAAATTTAATATGAACAACTCAGAACCTACAAGGACATCGTGGGGTTCAATTCTAGGATAGAAGTTTAGCCAACATACCTCGCTCTGAGCTTCCTTAAATTACTACAATGTTCCAGAAATCTTGAACACAAATTAGGAAGGAGTTCATGGTTCCAGCTCATTTGAGCATTTTATCAAACACTAGGTATGCATTAAGGTTTCAAGGTTTCCTATGGTGGAATCCTTCATCCCACAACCCAATATCTACCTTTTTTAGCTCAAAAACCTTCCTACAAGTTTGTTTGTACATGAATTCATAGATAACAGCCCATACCTAAGAATCACACTCTCCATTATCCGTCTTCTACCCCATACTCGAATTGGAAGACTAGGGTATGAAACCTTACCTCTTGGATGAAGACCTTGCGACTTTTTCTTGAGAATTCTTCAAGACTTGAGCAAATATAGGTAAATAATTAGCTTAGGATTCTCCCTCATTCTAGACCACTTTCTTCTCTCTAAAGTACCAGTTTGGACCAGCCAAACTAAAGCCCAAGTTTTTTTTTTTTTATGAAAATGGGATCGACTAAAATTTTTAAAACTTGAACTATACGAGGTCGGGTATGCGGTAGCAGACAGGACCATAAAACAGGTTTGTGGTCGGCAAAGGGGACCGCAATAAAGGGTCCTAAAACTAGGCAGGGCGTTACAAGTCTGTAATGGATCTGCGGTCGCAAATCAGTTCTGCGGTCGCTTAATGGACCGTAGAACCTCCTTCCGAAAGTCTCATGCTAGATCTCTGATGGACTGTGCGGCCCATAAAATTGTTATGCGGCTGCATAATGGACCGCAAAACAATCTCCAAAATTGGCCACTTCTCTACTTCACTTTGCGGCAGGTCTGCAGCCTGTAGAGTGATTCTGCGATCGCATGCTAGACCGCAAAAATACCTTACTCTGCCAAAAAAAAAAATTCAACTCCCTAACGCACTATTCAACCCAAAAAGTCCTTATCGCGGCGACCGAGCTCGCTGCGAAGAATCTCTACAATCATCAACACATATGTCTCTCTTGGCACAATGAAACCCCGTATTTTTAGGTGAAATTTTTGTGGGGCCTTACATTTGCGGTCCATTATGCGGCCGCATAACTACTCTCGCAGACCGCATATTTTCCGCAGAGTGCAATAGGAACAAAGCCAATTTTTTAGGTCTATTTGTGGTCAATTGTGTGACCGCAGATTCTTTTTGCGGGCCACACTTTCATTGCAGATTCAACATGAAAAATTCTGGAGGGAGATTATACGGCACAATATGCAACCGCATAACTGGTCTGCAGACCGCAGACCTACCGCAGACCTGACCCCAACAGCCTTGTTTTTGGAACCATTTTGCGATCCACATCACGGGTGGCACACGTATTCTGCAGACCACCCTACGATCGCATAATTTTGTTCGGAGGGTCATTTTGCGATTTTATAATCCGGCCCCATTTCTTATAAAAATGACTTTGGGGTTATTTTGGCTTGTTTAAACGGCTATTTTAGAGAGAGGGGAGTGCATTAGAGCGAGAGGAGGAATCCCCAAGTGCTTTGATCATCAATACCTTGCCCCAATCTTGAAGCTTCTAGGAAATCCCTCACTAGACCATCAACTATCCGGGTAGACCTTCTCTTAAGCCTTCATGCTATTGTTATGAGTTTATGTAAGTTGTGGTGTCGGAGATAGGCCATGTATATGCCATTAGGAGGTATTATGTGGGGTAGTTGAACTATTTCGGGTAAATTCTTGTTGAAATTAGTTGAGGGAGGAAGGGATCACCATTCTACAAACCTTGTATCCATTTTTCATTATAGGTGTTTGACAAAATACCCAAGAGACTTATATCATGATAATCCTTCTAAGTTTGATTCGATTTTATCTTCAAATTACTAGGAGTATTCAGACATTCTAGTAACCTAAGTAAAGCTCAATCGAGGTATGTTGCCTAAACTTCTTTCATAGAGTCGAATTCCATGATGTAGGAAGCTCAATGTGTTTAAGACTTCTATTTCTCATATACATGTTTAAAGTCTTGATTATAAATGTCCTTATTGTTTATAATCTATGATGACACTTGAAAGTGATAAAAGTGATTATGAAATATAAAAATGTGCTCATCATGCCAAGAATGAAAATTACACTTGTGGCCCGTGGAGCCAATGCAATGAAAGGAAGTGTGAAAGATTATTAAATGAATTGTAACGTCACTATATAATAAATGTTTTGGGAGTACCGTTTAGTAACCAAGGAAGAGTAGATCGAAACAACCTAACCCCGAAACTACACAAGCCAGTGTAGGTGTGATTGAGGGGTAAATCTCCATGATTGATGTGTTGAGATTATTCCCCTAAGTGGCATGAGATTGATGTGTTGAGATTATTTCCCTTAATTGGGATGAGATGATTGCTAGCAGATGTGATGTCGACCCACATAGTATTGTGGTGATATGGCTTAGCCGATCGGGCTGAGATCGGATGCCATGTCGTGCACATGGCATTGTTGTGATTGGATGTCTTAGGGTAAGACGGCGTAGCCGATCGAGTCGAGAGCGGAATCCATGCTAAAAGAACGATGGTGTATCGGTACAAAGGATCTCTCAATAAAAACATTATTTTTTACTTGAAAAATTATCTTTCTTTTTTCATTGATTTTAAGTTTCTTTCTCCATGTACTATTACTCGATTCATTGAGAGGGTGTTGAGTCTTACATACTAGTACTATTCCATATGTACTAACGCCCCTTTTGTTGGGGGCGCTGCATCTTTAATGGATGCATGTGGTTTCACAACTGGTGTCGTCGATCAGTGATAGCGGTGCACCCTCTTCTCAGCTGACTTGGCGAGCTCCACTTCATATCGGGGTCTTGTGGCATTTGTACCATAGGTACAGTGTTTTTAGGTATAGCCGGGGCCTTTTTGATGGCACCATCACATTACTTTTATGTATCCATTAGAGGTTCCGTAGACATAGTGTGGGTTTTATCTTGATTTTGGAAAGTCCGACTATAAATATTGTGTAACTAATGGTAATGAAATTGATATGATCATGAAACCCTATAATTGTCTAATGAATGGCATGCATCTTCACTTTATTCATGGGTAAGGTACGGTAGAAGATATCAAGTAGACTTGCTTGACTGGGATATCTCAAATTAAGTGTCGATGGCGCTCCCCAATGTCAGGGCGTGACAATATTGCTCATAGGAAAAAATGTGGGCATGTTGGATTCAGTTGAAGAATGGTTGTCCACACACTTCGCTATGAAAGATTTTGGAGAAGCGGATGGGTTCGAGCTCATACGAGATTGCAAGAAAAAGATATTAGGCTTATCTTAAGCTCTTTATATTGATACCAACACTCTCAAGGTTTAGTACGCAATATTCTAGGAATGCAATTAATATATGTTATAATCCATATTTGTACGTGTTAGATTACACTGTAAGATAGTCTACCTTGGTTCGATAAGAGAATTACCTTTGAGACAATATGAGTTTAGTCCTATTGGTCCTAAACGATGCAAAGGTGTATAAGGGCGGTTAATAAATATTAGAGGATAAACGAGTTAAGGATGTTGTAACTCGCGTTTTTGGGAAAATCGAGAGGTGTTTAACATTACCAAGATGTCATGTTTTAAGGTATTTGAATGATATGATATCCGTTTCATAAGTCTTGAAGTCAAACGAGTTATGAAACAAAAGTCGACAAAAGTTGTCGCAACTTAGGTTCACAATTTTACCTAAATGTTAGGTCAAATGTTTCTGCAATTTTACCTATATGAGTCTAGTTTCCAATGCTTTAAACCGTTTGTCAATATGATCTTGGAGTATTGAGATAATTGTATTTCCGTAGAACTGCGCAGGCTGGTAGGTGACAGGTAGGTGCATCACCTACTTGCCAAAATTAAGGGCTAAAATTTAAAAGCCCCAAGTCGGTCAAGCGAGGGATTTTAAAAGCTTCTAAATCCAGTTAATTCACTATTATTTCACAGCCTCAAAACCGAAAAGAACCCCTGCAACCCCTCCCCAAAATAATCCCACACAAACCCTAATTGATTTTTCCCTCTTTCAAGTTCTAGTTGAAGGTAAATCCTAGAGTTTGAGGAACCAAAGAAAGGGCTGAGTTATCTAACAATCAAGGTGAGTTTAATGCTCTATTTTATACATGTTTTCTACTGTTAAGTCTTGGTAAGTCGTTCTATGTGTGTAAGAACTCACGGGACGGTGATCGGAAGCCGTGAGTTCAAGTTATTCACTTGTAGCAGACTGTTTTGTGGACTGTTTTGTGTTGCTGTAAGGCAGCGTGTTATACTACTGATTTGTAGAGTTTTGGATGAGGAAGGGTGTGGAGAAACACCATATATATTTAGGGTTGTTGCCTGATAGTTGTTCATAACATTTCCGGATCGTTTGACACGACTATAGTGGCCATTGTACGTATGAAGTGATTGGTTTGTGCGTGGACTGTTTTGGGAGGCTCAATATGATTCTTATTGATGTTGTTTGGCTGTTTGGTGACTGTTTGTACTTGTGTGAAGT
>MCJB01000134.1:20739-33230 GCA_002018475.1 Nicotiana obtusifolia
TACATACTCAGTACATTATCCGTACTGACGTCCTTTATTTGTGGACGCTGCATGTCGTGCTGCAGGTCCAGGCAGACAGATAGACGAGGCTTCCCCACCACAGTAGGCTACTCAGTTCAGCAGATATTGGTGAGATCCATCCTTCGGACTTGCCACAGTCTTGGTATGCATTTTGTTGTAGGCATTATGGGCATGTAGGGGCCCTGTTCCGACGTAGGTTGCATTATGTACGTTTTTGTAGAGGCTCATAGACAAGTGTCAATTTATGCATAGACAAGTGATGGGTTGACTTATGTACAGTCGAATTGCCTTGTCGGCAAACGTATGTAATTTGTTTTATGGTTCTGCATTGCAGCCTTGTTGGCTATATTATGTATATAAGTATGATCGTATCATGGTATAATGTCACGTATCATTATAATTATTATTCGAGATTATATGCATATGACAAGCCTTATAGATAATAAGGAAAGTTAGATGAAGGGTACGCCGGCGCCCATAGGGTAGGGTCCGGTGTCAGTCGCGGCCCTCCGGCTTGGGTCGTGACAATATATCTAAATATCAGTCACTTATAACTGATGAAGAAGTAGAAAAGACGAAGATGGTCCCTTATGCGTCTTTTGTAGGGAGTCTAATGTATGCTATGTTATGTACTAGACCTGACATATGCTGTGACATCGGCATTGTTAGTAGATTTCAATTTAATATTTGGCGAGAGGATTGGACTTCGGTTAAGCATATAATCGAGTACGTGAAAAGGACTAGGAATTTTATGTTAGTCTACCATTCGGATGACCTTGTACCCATGAGGTTCACTTATTCGGATTTCCAATTGAATAGAGATTCTAGAAAGTCTACCTCGTAAAATATGTTTTCCCTAGGAGATGGAGCCATAAGTTGGAGGAGCATCAAGAAATCATGTGTTGTTGATTCCACCATGGAAGCTGAACATATGGCAACCTCTGAGGCGGTGAAAGAGGCTGTTTGGCTCAGAAACTACCTAAGAGAGTTGGGTGTAGTTCCCTCACTTATTGTGATAATAGTGGTGCGATTGCAAATTCGAAGGAGACACGAATCCATAAAAGAGCAAAGAACATTGAGCGTAAATATCATTTAATTCGCGACATAGTGCAGAGAGGGGATGTAGTAGTCACCAAGATTGCGTTAGAGAATAACTTGGCGGACCCGTTTACTAAGAGCTTGGCACAAAAGACTTTTGATAGGCATGTAGATGAAATGGGTGTTAAGATTATAGACGCATGATTTTGGGTCTAAGTAGGAGATTGTTAGAATACACTATAAATTATGCATTTTTTTAAAGCAATTATTCCAATAAGCTGAGTGCTTAGTGGTATTTTTTACTAAATATCAAAAAAATAAAAGCACAATGTCAACTGGTCTCACAAAATGTGGGAATATAAAACATGATATTACATCACACATATTACCAAATTTGGGTAAACTTCCCAACCATGATACTTGTTTACCCTTGATTACGAGTAACAATTAAATTTATATGTGGTTTTAAGGATACGCGATCTGATTTAATACAATTAAAGAATGAACAGAAATAGAGACCGAATTTAATGAACAAGGAAAAAGCAAACCGCTAATATTGAGTAATCTTCCTGCATTAGGAGGTTCTGGAAATAAAATATGAAGCAAACAAGCGAGCAAAGTAGACTAAAGTTTTTTGTATATTGATTGTATATCGCGTGTCTTTTACAAATGGGGCTGTCTGTTTATACAGGAAAGGTGAAGAATTCTATACAAGGTAAAAATCTCATTTACAAGGTAAGATCTCTCTAAAATTAATGGATTCAACGTCCTTATTAATTTGAGCCGCGATTCCCGCCGAGATGTTTGCATATCACAAGATTTCCGGTCCTTCAGTTACGCGAATCTAATAACTTTACCATGGGATGTTTTACCCTGATCGGCCTCGATGATCTCACCTCGAGCGCCTTGGCTTCGAGCTTCATTCTGACGATATTTGGTCTCGGACTTCTTATACTCGATATTCCGGTCTTGATTTCTCTTCTCGATATTCCGGTCTTGACCTCCTGGTTGGCGACTTCAATCGACGCTGGTCGTCAAATCCCAATACTGGTACGTCCTGTGCAAGCGATCGGGTTTGACCCCATACAGATAGTCCCCTCGTTTTTTGGAGAGTAATGACAAGAAACGGTATGAGCCGCCGCTTTCAAGATTAGGTTAAGTGGAGACATACTTATGGTGAGCGACACGAAATTCGGAACGTCAATTCAGATAACACAAACGTCTTGTTGATAAATTACGGTAGCATGATGACGCACGTGGCCAGTATCAAAAAGGTCTTTTCATGTACCAACTGGAGACAAACTCTGAAATTCCTGCAAACACCAATTAATGCTTTCTCATTTTGGATTTCGAACCGCCGCTTTTGAAAAGTATAAATAGCCCTCTCATTCTTCAGTTTTCAAGTTTGCGTCGTTTAAGCACCATATTGTCCAAGTTCTCGAAACTCTGTTCTTCAAGTAATTTCTCTTTCTACTCTTGCATCTACTTGCTTTCCATTTCTTTAAATCCAATGGCAAAGACATCTAAGTCTGTTCCTCAGAAGCAGCAACCTTCTTCCTCTCAACCTGCTGAAGAGGCCGAGCCTGTCGTTGCTGAGGAAACTTCGACAGAGCCTCCTCAAAAAGCATTTGTACCAGTCGGATGCTCAATCGGCTCCGACTTTAAGGTGGAGAAGGCTTCCTCTGTACCGGGCCGGGGTGAACCGGTCGTTAGATATATTAGTTCAATCACGAGTAAAACCATTGATAGGGTTAAAATAGAATTTAATTGGGTTGGTAAAGATGTGGTAGTCCCCTCACCGGACGAGACGATTACCACCCACGTGGAGGGCTACTTGAGTGTTTACACTTACCCCTTCACGTTGGGACGTTTGGACCCCATCATTGTCGCCTTTTGCAAAAGGTACAATGTTATGTTGGGTCAAATTCACTCTTCCGTTTGGCTAATAATTCATCATTTCTGTTTTTTCGTGAGCAAGGTCGATGGGCATCCTTTCACCATCAATCATCTGCTCCGATTATACAGTCCCCGAGTCTTCCGAGGGGGACTAAAAAAACTCGCTCGCCGGGCAAGCAAAGCCCCATTTTCGAGCCGATTTGTTCGAATAAGGACGTCAGACCTGATCCCTGCAGAAGATATGTCGTTCCCTAAAATGTGGAACATGAACCGTATGAATTATTTTTCTATCCTAATTTGTCTATTGTTTTTCTATTGTTATCTAACTAATATATTTTGTATGATGGAGCTGTTTCTCAAATGCCAACTGCAATTCAGCATTTGGAAGAGTGGGTTCGGAAGGTGGTAGCTCAAAGGACCTACTCAGAGCGCGCCTGGCGTGAGATATCGAAAGGCCTATGGGAGGCCAAAAATCATGGTGAGGCTGATAACACTCATATTTCATGCTTTATGTGATCGGTGCTGCTACTAATTCACTTCCTCCTTCCTTTGCAGGTCTATCGAAGGACGCTGAATTGAGGCCAACGTTCCCCGGTAGAGAGGTTCCCTGCCCTCCCCCTGTCTCGGTGCAGGAAGGAGAGAAAAAGAGAAAAGAAGCCCCCGGTTCTTCTGGGCCCAAGAAGAAAAGAGATAAAAAGAAAAGCGTAGCTCGTAAGACCAAAATCGCTGACTTGGCCATCCGGTTGAGTGATGATTCCGAGGAAGATAGGGTCCTCGGTATTTCAAGCAACGAGCCAACTCGGGCAGTCCCCGAGCCAAAGACCGATGAAGCTCATATTCATCAAATAGGGGACCTCAATGCAGGGGCGAGAACCGGGGCTTCCACCGATGCAGGGGACGCAGTGCAAGGAACCTCGAGTCCCCCAGAAGCAATGGACTCCGCTTCTTTCTCGGAGGCAACCTTCAATGAAGCCTGATCTATAAGGGCGCACTCGCCGAGCAAAGACCATGTACCTGAAGGGCCTTTTGAATACTTCTTCGACGGTGTGCCATCCGCTGACACCTTTGGGCTCGAAGTGCCGAGGAAGAGTCCCTCTGCCTAGACGAGCAGGGCATCTTTCGGACCCAAGTTGGCTGATAGATTTCCCGCTCCGAGTTCCAACCCTGATCGAAAGAGGATAATAAAGTTTGCCATTCCTGAAGATGCTAGCGCTCTTGCTGCGCCCGTGGGCGTGGCTACCTATCTTCGGTGTCTGGTGACCGAAGAAGATCAGGCGGCAATGGATGAGGTGGATGAGGCCTGTTTATTCAACGAAGCTTCACAAGCATCAAATAAGGTAAACTTCTTATAGGCTTTGGTCGGTGCTTGCCTTTTTACCTTTCGATCTGGGCTGACTATATTATTTTCTTTTCATATTCGTAGGCCTCAGTGCTTCATCATGAGGCTTTTCTTCGACTAAGGGAAGAGAAGGCACGTTGTGGGCGGCTCAAAGGGGAGGTGTCGGCCCTTCGGCTCGAGCTAGACTTTGTGCGCAAGGAGAATGCTAATACAGTCGACCAGATGGGGCAGCAACTTGACCGAATAAATCAATTCCGATCCGCATTAAGCGAGGCCAAGGCAGAAAGCAGCGAATGGAGAGCTAAGACCGATCTGCTGACCTCGGAAAAAAAGACCCTCCAAGCTCATGTGGTTTCTTTGGAAGGGCAAGTCTCGGAGGCACAAGAGAAAATCGGGACTCCGACTAAGAGCACCGATACACTTCAATCCCAAGTCGAGGCGCTTACCTCGGATCGTGATATTCTGGTCAATGAGCTACAATCGGCAAAATCCGAGGCTGCCACGTCCAAAGCCGATGCCAATGATCTAATAGCTCAATACAGGGCCGATGCCGAAGCTGCCCAAGAGCAATCAATGATTCAGGTTGAGTATGCCAAGTGCCAAACCTGCCTTTCTGTTCTCGAAGAGTTACAAGCTCGAGGTTTCGATCTATCCACCGAGGTCGATGATACAGCAAGGATCGAAGCCGATGCTAGAAAGCGGGAATTCCCTGAAGAAGAAGACGAATCCGAGAATTCTGATTGATGCCATCTGTTGTGTAATATATCTTTTTAGGATTCTCACTTTTTGTAACATACTTTGCTTCATATATATAAAATATTTTCTTTTGTCTCCCTTTCTTGTCCGATCTTATTCTGATAATTCAATTTGCAGAATTTTCTGTCCCTCAGGCTTAGTTAAGACTTAGCTTATTTCTCAGTATATTTTCCCTTTTCATAGCCGATTGGGTAAGGCCTAAGCCTTAAAAAGGGGGCCGAGATTTGCCTTAATAGTTTTTATTCCTTTCGAATGTTATTAATTCAACGTGGCTTTAGCCTATTAAGAAATCAAAGTTCTGCCTTAACAGATTTTAATTCTCCTCGAGTCTAACTTGATTCGGCCTTAGCCTTTTATAAATTGGGATTTGCCTCAGTAGGTCTTACTTTCCTTCGAGTTTTAATTAACTCAATAAGGCCTTGGCCTTTTAAGAAATTGGGGTTTGCCTTCACCGGTATTACCCCTCTTCGAATTTTACTTGGTTCGGCCTTAGCCTTTTATAAGTTGGGATTTGCCTTAACAGGTCTTACTTCCCTTTGATTTTCGTGTGAAATTCTAAGCAACGTAAATTTAGATCATGTAAATAAATTTGAAGGGGCCCTTGGGCTCGGAGACAAGATATTGGTGCAGAAAAGCTTTTGTTAGCATTCAGGTGCTTGTACAATTTTCTTAGGGGGTAGATCAATCTACTCGGGCACGATACTTTCGACCGTTTCACCCTTACATTGATTCATAACGATCTATGAGAAGTTCCCCCAAATTGAAGTGGCCAAACGATGAGTCAAAGTAGATAAGCAATCTTCTGATATTCATGACCGGCCGAAGTTGTTTACCAAATATTATTTTATTCGATGAGCGATCGATCTAAGTTAGCACGATTACTGGTTGCCTCATTAAAAACCTTGCCGTAAAACCCAATTTGGGACAAAACCGGTCGAAGAGAAAAAGAGTGCAACGCGTGCTTTCAGCCCTAATGTCCTATGCTTCCTGGCTTGAGATTGCCTCGTTCAATACCTGTAGATGTTAGTAAAACAAACAAATGGAAAAAATGAAATTTCATACATTAACAATAGTATCTCTTTAGGTGACTTATGTTCCAATTGTTTGGCAGCTGTTTGCCCTCCATGGTTTCGAGCTTGTAATATCCCTTTTTGGTGACCTTCAGGATGGTATAGGGCCCTTCCCAGTTCGGTCCTAACTTTCCTTCATTCGGATTTCGAGTATTGGGTGTGTTTCTTCTGAGCACCAGGTCTCCGATGTTGAAGTGTCGAAGATGGGCTCTCCGGTTATAATACCTTTTGATCTTTTGCTTTTGGGCCGCCATTCGAACAAGAGCTGCTTCCCTTCTTTCGTCCAATAATTCTAAATTGATGTTCATAGCTTCTCAATTTGATTCTTCGGTTGCGCATCGGAACCTGATACTCGGTTCGCCTACCTCGACTGGTATTAATGCCTCAGCAGCGTATGCTAGACAGAAAGGAGTGGCCCCAGTGCTGGTTTTCTCGGTTGTGCGGTAAGCCCATAGAACCTTGGGCAGTATTTCTTTCCATTTTCCCTTTGTGTCGGTTAACCTTTTCTTCAGGTTCTGAATTATGGTTCTGTTGGTCAACTCAGCTTGCCCGTTTCCGCTGGGGTGATAGGGCATCGATAAGATCCTCTTGATCCTATTGTATTCGAAGAACTTTGTCACTTTACTGCCGATGAACTGCTTGCCGTTATCGCACACGATCTCCAATGGCATCCCAAATTGACATATGATATGGTCCCAGATGAAGTCGATCACTTCCTTTTCTCTAACTTTTTCATAATCCTGCGCTTTAACCCATTTGGAAAAGTAGTTAGTCATAAAAAGAATAAATTGAGCTTTACCTGGCGCGTAAGGGAGAGTGCTAACGATGTCCATTCCCCATTTCATGAATGGCCACGGCGATAGGACCGAATGCAGTGTCTCTCTGGGCTGGTGGATCATCGGTGCGCGCCTTTGGCACTCGTTGCACTTGCAAATGAACTCCTTCGCATCTTTCTCCATATCGATCCAATAGTAGCCGGCTCGAATTATTTTTCGAACCAAGATTCGAAACCGGGGTGATTCCTACATGAGCCTTCGTGTATTTCTCTTAAACTATACTTAGTGTGTTTCCTGGCCCAAGGCATATTGCGAGGGGCCCTCCGAATGTCCTTCTAAATAGGGTCCCATCATCGGATAAACAGAACCGAGCTGCCTTTGTGCGTAATGCTCTCGATTCTTTGGAATTCGAAGGGAGTTTACCTGAGCTGAGATATTCTATATACTTGTTCCTCCAATCCTAGGTCAAGGTTTTCAAATTAATTTTGGCATGTCCTTCCTCCACCACCGACCTCAAGAGTTGTACGACCTTTTCGGACACAATTTCCTCATCTTCGACCGATGATCCTAGGTTGGCGAGGGCGTTGGCTTCACTGTTTTGTTCTCGAGGTATGTGCTGTAAAGTCCATTCTTTAAACCTGTGCAACGTGACTTGAAGCTTGTCCAAATACCTCTGCATTCGCCCTTCTCTGACTTCGAAAGTCCTGTTTGCTTGGTTGACCACGACGAGGGAATCGCATTTGGCTTCGATTATCTTTGCTCCCAAGCTTTTGGCCATCTCTAAACCTGCAATCATGGCTTCATACTCCGCTTTGTTGTTAGTCAATTTTATAGTATTAATAGATTGTCGAATAGTGTTTCCGGTTGGGGGCTTTAGTGCGATACCAAGCCCCGATCCTTTCGAGTTTGAAGCACGGTCTGTGAACAGGGTCCACACTCCCGAAGGAGTACCCGCTTTGGTCATTAATTCCTTTTTGACCTCGGGTATTAGTGACGGTGCAAAATCGACGACGAAATCTTCCTATACTTGAGATTTGATCGAGGTTCGGGGCCTATATTCGATATCGTACCCGCTTATTTCGATGGCCCACTTGGCCATTCGGCTGGATAGCTCGGGCTTATGCATTAGATTTCTCAGGGGATAAGTTGTTACTACACATATAGGATGGCACTGGAAGTAGGGTTTCAGCTTCCTAGAGGCACTCAATAAAGCGAGCAGTAATTTTTCTAAATGCGGGTATCTAGTTTCGGCTTCTCCTAAGGTTCTACTGACGTAATAAATAGGAAACTGTGTACCTTGTTCTTCTCGGACCAGGACCCCACTCACCGCTATTTCCGAAACGGCAAGGTAGAGGTATAATTGTTCACCCGTTTTTGGTGTATGCAGCAAAGGCGGCCTAGAGAGATACCTCTTAAGTTCTTCTAATGTGGGCTGACATTCCGGACTCCACGAGAAATCGTTCTTCTTTTTGAGAAAGTTGAAAAACCGGTGACTTCTATCGAAAGACCTCGAAATGAATCGGCCTAAAGCAGCTATCCAACCTGTCAACTTTTGTACAGCCTTTACACTGTCTACAATTGTGATGTCTTCGATGGCTTTGATCTTTTCGGGGTTAATTTCTATTCCCTGATTTGAGATCATGAAACCGAGGAACATTCCTGAGCCCACTCCAAATGCGCACTTCTCCGGGTTTAACTTCATGTTGTACCGTTTCCTGCAAATGGCTCAAATGGTCCTCTACTCGTAGGGACTTAACTAACATATCATCAATGTAAACTTCCATTGTTTTTCCTAATTGTTTTTCGAACATTTTGTTTACTAGGCATTGATAAGTAGCCTCCGCATTCTTTAACCCAAATGGCATCACGTTATAGTAGTATGTACCATACTTAGTGATGAAGGATGTCTTTTCTTGATTATCCTTGTCCATTCGTATCTCGTTATAGCCAGAGTAGGCATCGAGAAAGCTAAGGGTCTCGTGGCCAGCGGTGGCATCGATCATGCGATCGATGTTAGGTCGGGGAAAAGAATCTTTAGGGCATGCCTTATTTAAATCTTTATAATCTATGCACATTCTTAACTTATTTCCCTTCTCAGGAACTACAACTACATTTGCTAACCATTCCGGGTATTTAACTTTCCGAATGGATCCTTTATTTAAAAGCTTGGTTACCTCATCTTTGATGAATACTTGGTTGACTTCGAATTGAGGCCTCCTCTTTTGCTTGACCGGCCGAAATTTAGGATCGATGCTCAGTTTGTGAGTCGTGATCTCCGGAGGTATCCCTGTTATGTCAAGATGGGACCAAGCAAAAGAGTCTTCGTTAGCTGAAAGAAAATTAATAAGTTTAGTCCTAAGCTCGGAACTTAAGCCCGAGCCCAGGTGTACCTTCCGATCCGGTGCATCTTCTCGGAGTGAAATTTGCTCGAGTTCCTCGACCGTTGACTTAGTCGCATCGGATTTGTCAAGGCCGATGAATGATTGGGGAATTCTGTAGTCATCATCTTCGAGAAGCTCCTGTTCACCTTCGTTCGTCGAAGGCGATGCCTGTGATTGCTACTTGGTTCTTTGGGAAGGAGCTATTGGTTTCAGCATCGCTTCTTCTACTGCGAACATTTCTTTCACCGCATGTTGTTCTCCATAAACAGTTATGATCCCATCAGCCGATGGGAATTTCAACATTTGGTGTAGTGTCGAGGGTACCTCTCTGATATCATGAATCCATGGTCTCCCGAGCAAGGAGTTATATCTCATATCTCCTTCGATTACGCAGAATTTCGTTTCCCGAACGGTACCGGCAGTGTTCAATGGTAAAGTTATTTCTCCTTTGGTTTTTTCGCAAGACATGTTGAAGCCATTGAGGATCCGAACTTCAGGGATAATTCGATCTGTCAATCAAGCTGTTCGATTACCCACGACCAGATTATGTTGGCGGAACTACTAGGATCGACCAACACACGCTTCACATTAGTTTTGTGTATAAGCACCGATATTACTAAGGCGTTGTTATGGGTTGTATGATTCCTTCCGCGTCCTCCTCGCCGAAGTGCAAAGCTCCCTCCATCGTGTAATCCCGAGTGCGCTTTTCTCGGGTGATGGATATTTTTGTGCGTTTCAGTATCGGACCTTGGGGTGTATCTACCCCACCGATCATCATATTGATTGTGTGCTGAGGCTCCTCCTGGTTTACTGGTCTGTTCCTGTTCCCATAATGGTTTTTGGCTTGATCGCTCAAAAACTCTCGAAGGTGCCCATTTTCAAGCAACCATGCCACCTATTCTCTCAACTGCCGACAATCTTCTGTCTTGTGCCCATGTGTACCATGATACTTACATATCAAACTGGGGTCTCTCTTAGCTGGATCCGATTGCAGCGGTCGAGGCCGCTTGTATCCTTAATGTGACCGATGGCCGATACGAGAGTTGCCGAGTCGACGTTGAAGTTATATTTGGACAGTCATGGTGCTTCTCGATGACCAGCAGATCTTTCGAAGTTGTTTTTTGCCAATGGTCCTCGGTTACTCCGATTAAGATCGTTCCTCCTTTCTCGTCTCGGGGAAGGCCGTTGAACTTCGAGCGTTAAGTCCTTGGGTGAAGGCCTGTACGGTCCAATCATCAGTGACCGGTGGTAGGTCTATCCATTCCATTTGAGAGCGAGATACAAATTCCCTGAGCATCTCGTTATCTCTTTGCCTAACTTTAAATAAGTCCGATTTCCGTGTCTCGACTTTGATGGCACCCACATGAGCTTTCACGAAGGTGTCACGACCCAAGCCGGAGGGCCGCAACTGGCACCGGACCGTACTAAACAGGCGCCGGCGTACCCTTCATCTAACTTTCCTTATTATCTATAAGGCTTGTCATATGCATATAATCTCGAATAATATTTATAATGATACGTGACATTATACCATGATACGAACGTACTTATATACATAATATAGCCAACAAGGCTGCAATGCAAAACCATAAAACAAAATACATACGTTTGCCGACAAGGCAATTCAACTGTACATAAGTCAACCCATCGCTTGTCTATGCATAAATTGACACTTGTCTATGAGCCTCTAAAAAAACGTACATAATGCAACCTACGTCGGGACATGGCCCCGACATGCCCATAACAGAATGTATACCAAGACTGTGGCAAGTCCGAAGGATGGATCTCGCCAATATCTGCTGAACTGGGTAGCCTACTGTGGTGGGGGAGCTTCGTCTATCTGCCCGCTCGGACTTGCAGCACGACATGCACCGTCCACAAATAAAGGACGTCAGTACGGATAATGTACTGAGTATGTAAGACAGGAAACATAATGCAAGAACAATAATAAGCATCAGGGTAAGAGACATACAGCCTGTACCATCTGAATGCCTCTGAGGGCGACTAACCATGTCATGCCTGACATGCATATGCATATACATACATTTATATCTTTTTGAAAATCATCATATACATATATACGCCTCTGTGGGCCTCCTCATCATCTCATACATATGCCTCTGTGGGCCGCCTCATTATCATACCCAACTGATCAGTGGTTGCACAATAAGTGCCATACCCGGCCGACTATAGCGCGACTCGATAGAGTAAAATAGCTGTCGACTATAGCGCGGATAAGTAGAGTAAAACATATACATATGTATAGTTGCACAATAGGTGCCATACCCGGCCGACTATAGCACGGCTCGGTAGAGTAAAATAGATAATGCATGCTGGACTCATAAGAGTCATACTACCATGGTGAAATAATAACATATCAATCCTCCCATAAGAGGGGAAACAATATACGTACTGCTACCTTCTAAGAGTAGAGTATCTTTGGGGTTCGTTCAGTGCATTGTGTACAGTCAGAGTCGTGCAAAAGAAGGAAAAGGATAGTCTCACATACCTTGCAATACTTTCCAATCTCAAGCTATGAAACTTCCATGACTTCTTAGTCTACAATAAGAGAAAGGACACTACCGTTATCGTTTAAGCGTCGTAACTATTACGTATCGACTGTAACCTATTTTGCGATAAAATGGACAGCACCTCCCCTATATATATGACTTCACACAAGTCAAAACAGCCACCAAACAGCCAAACAACATCAATAAGCATCATATTGAACCTCCCAAAACAGTCCACGCACAAACCAATCACTTCATACGTACAATGGCCACTATAGTCGTGTCAAACGATCCGGAAATGTTATGAACAACTATCAGGCCACAACCCTAAACATATATGGTGTTTCTCCACACCCTTCCTCCTCCAAAACTCCACAAATAAGTAGTATAACATGCAGCTTTACAGCAACACAAAACAGTTCACAAAACAGTTCGTTACAAGTGAATAACTCGAACTCACGGCTTCCGATCACCGTCCCTTGAGTTCTTACGCACATAGAACGACTTACCAAGACTTAACAGTGGAAAAGATGTATTAAATAGAGCCGTAAACTCACCTTGCTTGTTAGATAACTCAGCCATTGCTTTGGTTCCTCAAACTCTAGGGTTTACCTTCAACTAGAACTTGAAAGAGGGGAAAATCGATTAGGGTTTGTGTGGGATTATTTTGGGGAGGGGTTGCAGGGGTTCTTTTCGGTTTTGAA
>MCJB01000135.1:0-20099 GCA_002018475.1 Nicotiana obtusifolia
AAGTCTGAAAAAGAGGAAAGAAAAAGAAATAGAAAAAAAAACAGTCTTAAAAATATAAGCTACAAAAACGACGGAAGAAGAGTTGGAAAGGGAGAATAGAAAGATTTCTAAGCTATTTTGGCTGAAGTCTTGGCATTTTCTATTGCATCAAGGTTGAGTTGCTGTTGCTGTGTGTCTGTTGCTGCCTTGACGAGGTCGTTTCTTTGTTCAACTAGCATAGGTCAGTGTCAAGCTTCTCGTGTAATTTCATTTTAGAGTTTGAATAAACAAGTTGTTTGATGTTTACTGGCTCGATTTCGCATACCCTTGATTCGCCGTTCATTCCATTTAATTCGTTCATTCATTGTTGATAAGTATGAATATGTTAGTAAATGACTTTGCTGCTTCTATTGCCGCTTAGTTCGGAATCTGTTTCTGGTTGTGTTTGAAACAACTAATGTTTAGTCTACGTATTGTTATATCACTGTTGTGTTATATTCTGTGATCTTCCTGTTTTCGTTGTTAGAGGATAATTCCTGCTATACTGATTCCTGATATAGATCGCTTCTGAGTTTGATGATAGCTGTTGGCTTTATGTTGAGCATTTGATGAAATAGAAAGTAGTGCTTCGTCCAGTCAAATAGAGCATTTGTTTTTGTGTTGATATTTTACAGTAGTAATCGATGGTTCATTCGCATCCCCAATTCTGACTGTTTGAATTTGTTAAGGATAATGGCTGTTGGTGGTAACAAGGTTGCATTAACTGGTTGCTTCTTCTATACTGTTGTTTGCAAAAAACAGTAATGTTCATGTAATAATCAAGGTATATTTGTAAAGTTACTGGTTGTATGCGAAATTTGAATTGATGCACTTTAAGAACCATATGAGGACTGTTTTCTGAAAAATCAGCTTTCAATTCAAACTGTTATGGCATACGTATAGTGGCTATATTCGCAATCATGTAAAATTGGCTCATTCCTGGTGACAGATTTATCATATTGCAAATTTTTAATTTGTAATCAGTTTTCGTTAAGCTGGTTGTGCTTGAGAAGTAGTACTGTTAGTATAAAATCCAGATTGCAGTGCATTCATGAATTTTATGGCTATATTTGTAACTAAGTTGTGCTGATTGATCTATTTTAAGATGGCTACTATAGAAATGATTTTTGTTAAAGCAAAAAAGTGTGTTTGCCTTTAAGAGACTGCCAGTTGTGTTTGCAATTGATTATGTTTTTTAAGATTAGCCTTAAAGATTCAAATTATTTAGTTTGCATAGTCGATGGTTATATTTGCAAATGAATCTGTATTGGCCAATTGTTATCAGGTTAAAATGTACGCGTTGGAAACCAACTGAATATGATCACCAATGTCATTTCCTAGTAATGATACTTAGTGCTAGAAGTTATTTTAAGTAATAGAGGTGCGCCATACAATTAGCAATGATCATCAATGGCCCTCCTAATTAACTAAATGTGGAATTAGAGTAACCTTAAAACATTTCAAGCATTAGTCTCTCATTTTTAGGTATGATAAATTACATTGTGACTATGGGTACGGTTCCCGTGGCATAGTGACAATGTCAATTTCGGGGGTGCCTTTTAGGTAACTCGATTTTAATAACTTCGAATAACAAAAGCTTTCGAATTAATTTGAGGTGCGCCATACCAAATAAATTTACAAACATATAACCCTCATTAATTAAATACTTAGAAAACCGAGGCGCGCTATTTAGCAAATTTCATGGCCCTCGACAAACTAAAAACACGTAGTTGCTTTAGGCGCGCTGCTCTAATAATTAAATTTTCTAAAATTCGGGTGCGCATTTATGTGACCCAAATCTAAAATCCCGATGTTCAATCAAAGGATGTTACAAATTACGGGTGCATTTACGTGACGTAATTCGTGACATATTTTGATTAACATTGCAATTCTCCAATAATTTTAAAAGCGAAAAAGCGGAATAAAGTAAAATGCACTATAGACTAATAACAGGTATTAAAATCAGATAATAAGCCGATTATAACAATTAAGCGACCGTGCTAGAACCACGGAATCTGAGGGTGCCTAACACCTTCCATCGGGTTAACAGAATTCCTTACTCAGAATTTCTGGTTCGCAGACTTCAAAAAGGAAGTCGAAATTTTTCTCGATCTGGGATAAAAAAAAATCGGTGACTTGGAACACCAATTAAAATATTCCAAGTGGCGACTCTAAAAATTAAATAAATAATCCCAGTTCGAATAATGTCACTTTAATTGGAAAAACTCTTTTTATATATTTCCTTCCCGGGAATATACGAAAAGAGGTGTGACAGTTAGAGTAGGTTTTTAATTTTATGAAAATAAATCAAAAAAAATACTGAACTGTATCGAATAAATACAAGTAAAAAATATATTTACATATAACATTTAAAAATAATAAAGCATTAAACGTTTTCCATGGGTCTTGGGATTATGAAAATGATTACAAGCTAACAAGTAATTAAAAGTCAAAATTTTAACATCCAAACATATTCTGTTACTCTTATTGAAGCTAAATTAGTTTCATCATCTTGAGCAGCAAGGTGCAATGTATTTCAGTGATTTTGAGTAGAAAACTACAATGTATTGGATTTGTTTTCTCTTGTGTTATTTAAATTTCTCTTTTTTTTAATACTTAATCTTCTATAGATCCTATTCTTGAGATTAATATTTTTCTACTTCTCTTATCTTTACATTATTTCTTTTACGTTGTTGTAGAATAGTACCTTGGTTATCTTTCATGTTTTCTTGATTCTTCATCCTTTAAACAGTAAAAAATATACAAGTTTTTACATGACATTTAATATAATACTGAAAATTAACCGAATCGTACCGATATTGAAGAGAAACCAAGATGATTGAGGCGATTCAAAAAGTTTAATTTTGATTATACAAAATAGAGTAAAAGAAAAATTAATATGATACTAATTTTATAAAATAACCGACCAACCGAACCATTGACACCCCTTCTTATGCTTTAGGATTGGCGGTTCATGTTCCTTAATTTTTTAGGCCAAGCGTGTAATCTTTAGGATGGCCTGCTCAATTCTTATTTCCAGATGCTAGTCCACACTGCAATTAAATATGCAAACATAAAAATATTAGTGTATGATCATAAACTATCAGGGTATTAAAGATAACTCTTAAAATCCAACAGGATCGTTCTGATATACAAGTATCAGAGATTTTATTTAGAGTAAAATTAACTTTATCCCCTTAATCTTTAAGGGTTGATAAATAATATCCCCTCACATTTTAAATGGGAGAGAATCCCCTTATACAATATTTTTATGGTGAGAGTTTCTTTTTTAAAATAGAGATTTTTTTCTCTCTATTCTTTCAAAGGTGAAGTATAATATTTTTCATCAAACCAATACTTGAATTTCGCCTTTCTTGTTTGTAAAATTTAAGATATTTTATATTATATTGAGGTTATATTGAGGTCATTGTTAAAATTTTTGCAATAAAAAAAAAAGAATTTGCGTACGAAATTAAAGAAATATGTTGAACGCACATTCACCATGGTTGCTTTAGCATTCATGAAGGGAAAAAGATACATTGAAATAGTCAATCCTCTGACATAGATGAAAGAATTGTTGCTATAATTATTAATTTATTTTTGTATTTTCTTTGTATATTAAAATTATTATACTAAAGCAATTATTAAACTTTACTTATTTTGAAAATATCTTTATTGAACAGAAATTATAATTGATAATGTCATATTTAAAAATTTATTATGGAGACATTTTTACATTACATCATATCTTAAACAATGCAGGAAGAAGGCTGACGGAGAACTCCATAAATTATATTGATCCTAATTGTTTGTCATATGTTGAGATTTTGGCTATAATTAAAGAACTTGGTTATTCTAAAATTATCTATTCAAAAAAGAATTTTTTTAAAAAAATAAAATTATTTCACTGGAAAGCTATTGCATAAGGAGGTTCCCTTTCCCATTCAAAACGTGAGGGGGATGTTGTTTCCCAATTCTTAAATGTTAAGGGGGTAAAGTGGATTTGACTCTTTTATTTAAGTTCACATGTTGATGAGAGGGAAGACTACAAAAACACAACTTAAATATATTTTTTTGCCGCTCTAAAAAAAAAATTTGTATGTAGTATACTAGTATTAAATACAAAATATACATATTATATATATTTTTAGCTAGCGAATGTAAGTAGTTTGAACCAATCGGTTAGTTTTGTATTTTGCCCTAAACTTGTGCTAGATGCCTAGATAGCTACTACAATTTCTAAATCAAAATCTAGATGGTATAAAGCTGTATTGGGAAAGCACTTTCTGGCAATTAGCAACATTAAAGAATTGATAATGACAACTGTATAAGGTGAAATATGATATAACACATGGTCATCTAGAGGAAAAATATGTGGAACTCAAGATGAGGATAGCCGAAGACCAAAGACCGAACACATCCATTCCGCTTGTCACCGGAAGGGATAACGTTCATAGGTGTATTAAATGCTCTGTGCCCAGTAGCATTTAATAAGGAATATTCTGCAGCATTAAGAGTGATGGCCCATTACAGAGAATTTGACATTTATGTTCATCGTTAAGTTTTCATCAATGACCCTCATAATTGACATTAAAGGAGGGCACGATCCTCGGACCTTCTTCCCTAGACACAGCTATAAATAGTGAGCCCAGTTATCATTGTAAAAGACACAAATTTTCTGGCAAAACTTACACTACATTCTATACAAAGCTTAATGCAATCTTACTTTCCCGCTTTTTGATCTCATTATTGCTGTGCCCCGAAACCTTATTTCCGGAACTGTCCTTTCTGCTGTTTCATCTACATTTTAAGGTAAAGTATTGTACATTTCTTTAATTATTGCATTATTTCAGGATCAGATTAGTTCACTTGTCTAGAAATCACGTATAAATTCAACTGTACCGTTTTATGGGTAAACAGTTTGGCGCCCACTGTGGGGCCTAAACAGCCATGTAATTAAATTGATCCGTGCCTTTTTTACTAACTTGATTTGATTATTTTGTCTTAGAAAAATCACAAAAAATGGTAGATAATACTATTAACAACACGCATAACCCTAAAATCCGAGGGGATCAGCCTCATTTCGAGGACTCAATCAGTGACACCCGCAATGAGGGGAATGACGCCATGCTGGTGCATGTCAGGCAATACCCTCGACAGGTTCAGGAGACAATTCCGAATGATGCTGATGAGGAACATGTCGTGGATGCAGTGAGGGTCTTGCAAGAGCAACATGCGATCATTCTAGGCCATCTCACACGGCAGGAATAACGGAGCTGAAGCAGGCGCAAATAGACGAGATCCAATTCCTCATGGTATTCCCGCAAACCAAACAATGCAGAGAGTCGACAACAACACTCCCAGGGTGAAGTTGGCTCCGACGGGACTGGGGGAGCGCATCCGGTCTCAACAACGTGAACGACCCGTTCAAGAATAAACTATTACGATTTATGAGGGAAGTGAACGTCCGCATGGACCAAATCCCGGGTGTGCCACCAGTATTGAAAGGCCCGGACTCGAAAAAGTATACTCAATTGCCGTACAAGCCGAGTGCGGCACCAGAACTAATCCCAAAGTGGTTCAAAATGCCTGACATTCCAAAGTATGACGGGACTTTAGACCTACATGAACATATTACCACCTACACAATGGCGGTAAAGGAAATGATTTAGCTCTTCATGAAATTGAATCTGTGTTGCTAAAGAAATTTGGAGAAACTCTCACGAGGGGAGCTCTAACATGGTACTCATTATTACTCGAGCATTCCATCGATTCCTTTGAGATGCTCGCAGATTATTTCATCAGTGCTCATGCTGGGGCCAGAAAAGTACAAGTCCAGAAGGCCGACATATTCAGGATTGCACAGGGAGAATCCGAATGAATAGGCAGCTGAAGCATTTACCAAAGGATTGAAACCGAGAAGCTCAGACGCTTTCCGAAAGCTGAATCCTGCTTGAGTTTCAAGCAACAACTTGGATAGATGTCCACAACCGGTACGAGTCAAAGATAAGAATCGAAGATGACCAAGTCGGTTCTACATCATTGTCCAAAGGACGGGAGAAGAGCAGAGAAAAATCAAAGGATGACTACGACGCGGATAGATGGGCTTTGAGGGGCCAATTTTTGCCTTACGAGTGGACCGAAGGCCATGGCAGAAACTTCCGGGCAGCAAATAAATTCACCATTGACAGAGGGACCAATCGTGGTCGAAACAATAGAACACTTTAAGATAAAGAGACGTCGGGGTCTCAGGATCCTTCTTACCCAAGTTATCGAAATATAACTTCAACGTCAGCATAATGGACTTAGTGTCAGCCATGAGAAACACTAAATAGGCATGATTCCCGAGACCTATGAGATCTGATTCTAGCTAGAGGGATCCTAACTTATGGTGTGAATACCATGGGACAAACGGCCAGAACAGGGGACTACCGACACCTCCGGGAAGAGGTGGCAACAATATTGAAGAATGGTCACCTCAGAGAATTCTTGAGTGACTGAGCTAAGAAAAATTATGGTCGTAACAGAGACAATGCGGAACCTTCAAAAGCAGGAGAAAAACCCCCATGCCAAACGATCAGTATGATCTTCGGAGGAATGAGATTAACGGGGTCACCTTTTCGGCAGCGAAGAAGATGAAAGTATCAATAACTCATAGTAAAAGACTCCCGGAAGACGATATCACTTTCACGGAGGACGTAGAAGGATTGTTGTTACCACACAACGATGCACTGGTAATTTCTTTACATGTGCTAGATTTTAAGATTAAATGTGTTCTAGTGGATCCAGGAAGTTCGGCTAATATCACACAATGGAGAGTATTGGAGCAAGCTAAACTCACCAGAATCATTATTCCGGCAACAAAGCTCCTTGCTGGATTTAACCTTGCGAACGTGACGACTCGAGGAGAGATTTTGCTGCTCACGAATGTTGAAGGAGTAATGAAGACAACTCTCTTCGAAGTAGTAGATGGTGACATGGGATACAATTTCATCATGGGAAGACTATGGTTACACGAGATTAAAGCTATACCCTCAACATATCACCAATTGCTGAAGTTTCCAACGCTCGAAGGAATCAAGAAGATAAGAGGTGATCAATCGGCAACAAGGGAGATGAATGTAATTTCAGTTTCCAGTAGCAAAGGGAAGAAGCACACGACATAGCAATTACAGGAACCGGCACCTACTCCGGAGCTAGAAGAAGTTAGTCCGGGAGCAGAGTCATCAGAACATTATCAGGTGCCGAGATATTTCCAAGTTCCAAAAGAGACGGACGCAACGAAGTCCAAGGCGGAGGAACTGGAGCAAGTTGCATTGTTCGAAGAATTCCTAGAAAGAAAATTCCATTTGGGTACAGGACTGCATCCAGAGCTCAGGTCTGGTTTTATTGAATTCCTTAAATTTAATGCCGATTGTTTTGCATGGTCGCATGAGGATATGATAAGTATCCCGACGGAAGTAGTCGTGCACAAGCTGAGTTTGGATCCCAACGTACCTTCGGTAAGACAAAAGAAATGCCCTATTGTCGAGGCTAGGAATAAATTCGTCAAAGAACAGGTAACCCGCTTGCTTAATATTGGTTTGATCCGAGAGGTAAGATATCCGGACTATCTAGCTAATGTTGTAGTAGTTCCTAAGAAAAATAATAAATTTCGCATGTGTGTAGACTATAAAGACCTTAATAAGGCATGCCCGAAAAACTCATTCCCAATGCCAAATATCGATCAAATAATTGATGTCACGGTCAGACACGAGTTAATGAGCTTTCTCGATGCTTATTTCGGGTACAACCAAATCAAGATAACCCGGAAGATCAAGAAAAGACTTCGTTTATAATGAATTTCGATATATATTGTTACAATGTGATGCCCTTTGGGTTGAAAAATGCCGGAGCCACTTATCAATAGCTCGTAAATAAGATGTTTGAAAAGCAAATAGGAAAGACTATGGAAGTTTAATAGACGATATACTCGTTAAGTCTTTGAATATAGGTGACCACCTTAAGTATTTGCAAGAAAAATTTGACATCCTGAGGAAGCATAACATGAAACTTAATCCCGAGAACTGCGTGCTCGGGGCCAGTTCTGGTAAGTTTCTGGGATTTCTGGTCTCACAAAGGAGAATTGAGGTAAACCTCGACAAAATCAAGGCCATAGAGGATATACCGGATCAATTGTCGAATGTAAAGGAAGTCCAAAGGCTCAGAGGAAGATTAGCAGCTTTGAGCAGGTTTATTTTCCGATCGTCGGAAAAATGTCATCGCTTCTTCATACTGCTCAGAAAGAAAAATAATTTTGAATGGACACCGAAGTGCTAGCAGGCTCAGAAGGACCTGAAGAAGTACTTATCAAGCCCTCCATTGCTCTCAAAACCAAAGAAGGTGAAACATTGCTAGTCTACCTTGCGGTTTCAGAAGTTGGGTAAGTACGATGTTAGTTTGGGAGGATGAAGGTACGCAATTTCCCATTTATTATATTAGAAAATTTTTAACAGAAGCAGAAACTTGCTACCCACATTTGAAAAAATTAGCCTTAGCTCTCGTAGTCGCCGCTCGGAAGCTAAGGCCCTACTTCCAATGCCACCCGATAGTTGTGGTGACTACTTTCCCTTTGCGAAACATCCTCCAAAAACCCGAGCTCTCGGGAAGATTGGTCAAATGGGCCGTCGAAATGAGTGAGTTCGACATAGAATTTAAACCAAGGACGGCAATTAAGTCGCAAGTCTTGGCTGACTTCATGGCCGATTTCAGCCCGGGACTACTGCCTCTGGCAACCAAGGAGGCAGTAATGGTGTCAGAATCGACATCGGGGGTTTTGACCTTATTTATGGAGGGAGCTTCCAACGTAAAAGGGTTTGGATTCGGAATAGTCTTAATCACGCCTTCGGGGGGAAACCTTAAGGCAAGCCATTAGAACAGTCCTTTTAACTAACAATGAAGCAGGGTATGAAGCTTTGCTTGCAGGGCTAGAATTGGCCCAGGGACATGATTCCGAGGTTATCGTAATCAAATGTGACTCGCAGTTGGTGGTAAATCAAGTCTACGGGATCTTTTATACCAAAGAAGAACGTATGCAACAATACGTGGTAAAGGTCCATGCTATTTTGGCACGATTTCGGGAGTGGTCAATTACTCATATCCCGAGGGAGGATAATGTAGAAGCGGACGCATTAGCAAACTTAGGATCATAGACGAAAACAAAGGGATCGGAGTCCGGGACGGTAGTGCAACTAATGAACTCAGTCCTGGATACGGATGGTTACTATGAGGTAAATTTGACTAGTCTGGTCTGGGACTGGAGAAATGAAATAATTGACTATCTCGAGCACGGGAGCATCAGAAGATAATTATGTCATGAGAGAAGTCCACGAAGGGATATGCGGCAATCACTCGGGCGCAGATTCTTTGGTGCTGAAGTTGGTACGAGCAGGATATTACTGGCCTCGCATGGAACAAGACGCAAAGACTTCGTACAAAAATGTGATAAGTGCCAACGCTACGCACCACTAGTACACTAACCGGTAGAACCCTTACATTCGGTTATGTCCCCATGGCCATTTATGAAATGGAGGATGAACATCGTTGGACCGCTGCCACCGGCTCCTGAAAAGGTAAGGTTTCTTTTAATTCTGACTGACTATTTTTCTAAATGGGTTGAAGTAGGTCCTTATCAGAAGATTAGAGAATCGAAGTGGTCGATTTCCTGTGGGAAAATATAATTTGCAGGTTTGGAATACCAAAATAGATAATATGCAACAATGAGCCACAATTTATCGGTGCAAAAGTTACAAAGTTCCTTGAAGATTTGAAGATAAAGAGGATCACATCTTCTCCTTATCATCCGAGCGCAAACGGTCAAGCGGAGTCAACGAACAAAATGATTATTCAAAACCTTAGGAAAAGGTTGGAAGCAGCAAAAGGCAAATGGCCCGAAGAATTGCTCGGAGTCCTCTAGGCCTACCGAACAACGTCCAAATCAAGCACAGGAGAAAATCCTTTTTCCTTTGTGTACGGTGCTGAAGCCCCAATCCCGATGGAAGTGGGTGAACCCACTTTGAGATATTTTCGGGCAGATAAAGAATCGAACAACAAAGCAAATTTAATCAACTTGGAACTTCTCGAGAAACGCAGGGACTTGGCGTGTGTAAGAATGGAAGCTCAAAAGAAGAGAATGGAAGCTCAAAAGCAGAGAATGGAAGCTCAAAAGCAGAGAATGGAGCGATATTACAATCGAAGAACCAACCTCCGTTATTTCAAAGTAGGAGACTTGGTTCTGAGGAAAGTAACCCAAAATACCCAGGAGCTCAACGCGGGGAAGCTAGGTCCAACGTGGAAAGGTCCCTATCGGATTTCAACTATCACTGGGAAAGATTCATATGAGTTGAAGAATCAGAATGGAGACAAGTTGCCTAGCAACTGGAACGTGGCACACCTCAAAAGATATTATTGCTGATGAGCATTATTTAAGCGGAAAATATGTGCTGCACTCTTTTTTTTCTTCGTTTAGTTTTTGTCCCAATTGGATTTTTCTGGCAAGGTTTTTAATGAGGCAGCGCTAGAAAGCATACTACCAAGACAGTAGCAATAAGACCTTTGATAGCAAGGAAAACAAACAAGTTTTTACTCGGGGACGGTTAGATAATCTTCGGCTTGATAGAAAATTCCCACTGGGAAGTTAAGTTTACTACCGAACAAAGATTACCCGACCGTTCACGAGCACAAACCACTGGAAGATTGTTAGATAGTCTTTTGCTCGATAGCATGGATTCCTAAGGGGAAGTAAGGTATGTTGCCGAGTTAAGGATTATCTAGCAATTCATTGGTGGAATCTTTGACGGCACAAGACTTCCAGTGTTCCAATTCGCATTCTTTGCATTCGAACACTGGGGGGGGGGATGATATGAGGATACGGCAATATTTACTGCCACGCCAACCGAGGAAACGAAAATCCAGAAACAAAATGCATCATCGGGACCGGGGAATGCGCAGCCAGTCCCGTAGAAATAAGTTATACAAGATAGCCACAAGTAATGGCAATTTCTTTTTAGCATAATAAATTCTTGTGTACTTTTGAAAATAGAAGAAATTATATGAAATGAAATCCTTTTGTTTTTATCTTGTTTGAACGATGAACTAACTTTGTCATTTGAAAGTTAAACAAATACTTCAAATGTTAGTGACGTAACAGGATACGTCCTCTTCAAGAGCACTATAAACATAAGAGGGCCCTCTCTTATGAAAACCCTCACGTTAAAGGGTTGGTTTCGGAAGAATATGTGCCCAGAATCAAATTGCTATCGAGGAAAAATGCATCCGAAGACGTACACGAAAGGACGCAAAAAGTAAACTTGCGAAAATACTTATAGAAACCCTCACATAAAGGGGATAATGCTCGGAACCAAAGTGCTTCGAGGAAAACGCATCCGAGACTACACATAGTAAAGTGCGAACAGAAAAATATGCGCAAAATTCTTAAGCAAATGCAAAGGTTAAAGACTTGCATGAATATTCAAACGAAAGTAAAACTCAAATAATACTTGAGCAAAAATATGTCTTTATCTACAAGAACGTGCCAAAACGGTAAAAGTACAAAATGGTAAAAAGAAAAGAAAAGCTAAACTGCAGTGTCTCCGGAACCAGGAGGAAGAGAAGTGTCCGCATCCCCGGGAGAAGTAGGTGGTTCTACCGATGGCTCGGCATTTTCCCCAGTCTGTTCTTCAGCATCATCGCTCTCAGATTCCTCTCCAGTTCTCGAAAACTCGGAACCGTAGCTAGAAGAACCAGAAGCATCAGACTGCGCTGGGAGTCCATTTTTAGCAACCAACTCAAGCTCTCGGGCCTTAGCAATTTCGACATCATAGTCAATGATACATGCTTTGGCCTCTTCCAAGGTTTTTCTCCTCATGTTGTACATGGCATAAGTTTTTTTCAAAAATGAGGGAAGTCGATCGACGCTTAAGTTCTTCTTTGAGTTGGGTAACCTCGGTAGAAAGGCTTTTCCGGCAGATTTAATAGATCCAAGGCTAACATCAAGATCATGGACAGTAGAACTAAAGAGCCAGTTGTGCTTGATAATTTTCTTGTACTTCTCTTCCAACTGGGCATGTTTCGCGCTCACAACAACAAGCTCTTCAATTTTGGAGTTCAAGGCTGCTTCTAGGTCAGTCACTTTTTCGGCAGTAGCAGCCTCGCGCTCGGTTGCAGCAAGATCGGTGTCCTGGACTTCAACCCATTTGGCCTTGGCTTCATCAAATCCAACCCTCAGCGGGGTAATTTCTTGTCTAAGGGTTACCACTTCTTGCTCGCTTTGCTGCAAAAAATAACGGCCTCAGTAGCTTTGATTTCTAGTTCCGAGAGGCGGAGAACAGTTTGGTGCCGTTCCACCAAAAGCTGATTCCATTTAGAAGTAAGTTCCTCCTTCTCACGAATCAACCTCTGAAGGCCCTCGAAGCAAGAAAGTTGGCCTATAAAACAAGAAGAAGTAAAACTTAGAATACATTCATACAAAAGTAGAAGAAATAACAAAGGAAGAAAAGAACGCACCATTGTGTATGATTGTTCAACAAACACTCCCCCGAGAGTACTTGATTCTTTTCCCAATCTTTCTCTAAAGCCAAAGGCTTCAGATAGTTAGCAAGCTCCACCGGCCGGGAGAGCAGGTTGTCCCCGGTAGAGACCGAAAGGATAACATTCCTCCTCCTTTGTGGATCTTCGAAAGGGGCATCATAATTTTTCCCCAAATTCCCATGAATTGGGGACTGGGAAGAGGAATGCCCTTTCTATGGCCAGGTGCGGCTGGTGAAAATAATGTAGCAGTTGCTGGTGTTGGTGAAGGTGGAGATGAAGCTGATAGAGTCGAAAGGTGAGAAACAGTTGCATCAAATGCAGTGCTGGTGGATGGATGATCACCGAGCAAAGCGGCATGGATCTGGTACTCATCTCCGCAATACCGGACACAACACTTGGGGCTCGAAAATGGGAATTGGCATTATCTACCAAATCAAATTCTTTCCAAAGTGCCGACAAATCATCCTCGGTTGGTGTAACTGTCTCAACAAGTCGAGCATCCTGTTGAGATGATGAGGATCGTCGCCTTCTATGTAGAGAAGCTCCATCATCACTAGCTTCTTCATCATCATCATCAATCATCATGGTGTCTATGACCGGCTCGGAAGGAAGACCAATCACCATCGCCACCAGAGATGACTCGGGGGCATCAGTCTTTGCCCTTTTATTCTTTTCCCTGACCGCGAAGGAACGTCTTCTCTTCGATTGTTTATCCTCCGCCCGGGGACTCCGTAAAGAAGTGTTTGTGCCCGAAACAGGCCCGGAGGTACCTGTTCGAGTAAGTGCCTCCTGAAGCAGCCTCGCTGCATCAGAAGGATTAGCCAAGAAGTCCTTCTTAGGGACAGCAACAGAGCCTGCAGGTAGACCTAATTTTGTGAACAAGTCAGAAGAGTTCGACCAAGTTCTCCATATACAAAAAATAATGAAAGCAAGGTAAGCCAAAATTACCATGATTTTTGGCCTTCCACCCGTATTTAAGGGCCAATTCTTTCCACAAACGAGTTTTAGGTGTCTTAACATCCAAGATCTTCTGAACCCACCGGTCCAAGCCTTCTACCACCGGTGGGATCCATCGAGTTGCTGAAACATGCAAAGGGTGAAGAGTCGATACGGCCATAGAAGAGTATTTAGTGAAAGAAAATATACTAAATAAAGATCTTACGAGTGCGGTTCCAAGCGGCCAGAAAGGATGAAGCCGTTGTCGGAATGATATTATTGGTGGCAACTGCAACAAACCGTTCCGTCCACCCATGATCGTTATTATCATCCATGCTAGTCAACAGAGCATAGTGACCACGTTTGCAGAGGTTTATCATACCCTCACGGAAAAACTTTTGGGGAGTAGAGATTCATCATACGAGCTAATGTTATCTCTTCTCCAGCCTCCTGGTACAAGCGTCAAAGGACTTACCTCTGCCAAACTCACCTGGTAGCGAAGGCAAAACTCCGCAATCACGGAATCAAGCTCTCCACTCAAAGAAAATGTACCCAAAGTAAAGGGATATGTGTAAAAGCATGTAAAATCTTCCTTGGGAAGGGTCGCTCGCTCTGATAGACCAGGAGAAATGATATCCAACTCATGGCAGCGACAATCTTCCTTCACAGCAGGAATACTGGAAGGACGAATGGAAGAAGGATACCTACTAACGGTCTATGTACGAGGGTTAGCAGTAGGAAATTTCTCTTCAAATTTCTTCGTGGTACTGAGTCTTCTTGGGATAATGAAACCCACCGTTAGAGGAGCAGAGTCCTCGCCTTTGTTCTTGTTCTTTGAACAACCGACACACTTGGAGGAAGAAGCCGTTGAATAAGAAGAAGGAATAGGTTTTTGTTTGAAGAGAATTAGAGAAAGGATGGAGAATAAAGATGCAAATCAAAAGCTCGAGAAATTATGAAGTGCAAAGGAAAAGAATGATGCGTCTAAGTAAAATTTTGGAGGCTAAATTCATGGCCATAATTACCTCGATAATCAGCAAAAGCTGTGCAGAATCGTGGGATGACGCGTGTTCGGAACATTAAATGCGGAGAGACGTGCGTCTAATCAACCGTCAGAAGCCTTCAGAGGGATTTATAGTAATTCTCGCAAAAAGAGTATGTTGCTCCCTAACGCACACGCAATTATACGTGGTCGACAAGTAATATAGGATTATGAGTCCAGGTTGTCGTACCCATAGGGACTTAAATTTACTACTTTCTAACGAACTAATACTGTTATTTAAGCAAGCAAGAATCAAGTTTAATAGTTGAGTTATTCTACTTATAATTCTAATTTGTATCTAAGAATTGCAAAGAACAAAGTACGTATTTTGTAATCAAATAAAACAAACATTCCAGGTTTGTGATTATGTTTCCAATCCTATTGCGTTCTAATTGACTTCTCGTTCATATAATTCATGTATGATTGCTAATTGATCAATAAATATACTCATAGCCTTCTTCCGAAGTACTATTCGCCTATTCCTAACAAGATTAACACCTATATTCCCTATGGAATTAATCTAGCAATAATACAATAAGAACACGATATTCAATTAAACATGGAGATTAAGTCTATTCCTATCCTAACCACGAATCCGCCCCCTTAAAAAGGTTAAGAACATGCTTTCTTCAATTCTTATTCTAATCTAAACATAGTTTTCCCAAACATAGCGTAGATAATTGATAGAACTTAATTGATGACCAAAACAATTAAGCAATTAGGCATAGAATTGAAGAAACAATCATATTAACATGAATTATATAAAAACGAAATCGTCAAGTTCGAAACACAATATTCATGGCTAATCACAACCCCAGAACAAAGGGTGATTAGCCACTCATGTTCAACAAAATCAAAAGATGAAGTATTGAATACCTAATAGAAATACTAGACATAATTGATGAACTGAAGATCGATTGCGTTGTTGATGTTCCTTAGCGTTCTTAGCCTTCAAAATCACGTTCTCCCCCTCCAAGATGGGTTTAGGGGTATTTATATAGGAGTTGGGAAGGTTTGGGGTCGAATTAGGGGTCTCCTAGACGGATTAGGACGTTTCCCCGCAGTCGGCGCCCTGGCTGGCGCCAGGCGCCCCCCAGGGCGCTGCGTCCAGTGAACTTCTTCTGCTGTTCTGCCTCCAGCGCCACAGGTGGCGCCAGGAACTGCCTGTGGCGCCCAGTCTCCCTTGGTCTGGTTTTTTCTCGTTTTGGCTCGTTTCTTCCCCGTTTTCGTCCCCGATTGCTCCCGACTCATTCCTACACTTCAAAACACATTACATTAACATGAATTGACACAATTAACATCCCAAATTCATAAAACAAGAGCTAAATATGAGATGATTTACATAGAATTTTATATCTTTTCTACCAATTATCAACACCCCACACTTAGACTCTTGCTCGTCCTCGAGCAATGGGATTATAGACAACCTCCCTAACTACTAAACTCTTAATATTAGCACGAAACATTCAACTTTTCAAACAATTCATACTCTTGAACACAATCAATACTAGCAAACAAGTATGAACACATAACTAATCCATATTATTCCAGTAAAGTTCACTTAGACATCCAATTCAATAATATCCAACATCCCAATTGTCACCACCCAACCTCAAAAGCCGACTTGCCACATTAAGCTATTTCAATACATATACTTACCTAACAAGACAATTTATACATTACCAATTGTTCATGAAATCATGTGCCCTCACCAATATCTGAAGAGTGAACATATATGAATGAAATCACACAAAATTTGCAGAACATACTCTCACTCTCGCAAAGAACTCATATGCTTCCCATAAAGTACCATAAGCTTGCCCGTAGTGTAGATTTTCACTAATTGAGTCAGTCAAATCTAAGATCAATTAGGACTTTGTAAGGTTGTAATGTAGTCTAGGGGAGGGGTAGGATATATTTGGTACTAGTGGCTAGTCCTCCTAAGCACTTAATACACTACACTCAACATTTAAACACTTCTTTTTTTTTTCTCAATTCCTAAATTTGTCTCATATACATAGCCTTTTCTTTTCAATTCACTTAGCATACAACAATAGGAGGTGAATTTCTTTTCATATCTTTTTCACTAACAATTTTTTCTTTTTTTTTTTCATCATCATTTTTCCTTCTTTTGTTTTTTCACCTTCCATACACATTTTTCATCGGCTAGTGATTTCTCAGTTTAACTTCAACTAACCCACAAGTCTTTTCACAGTTCCATTCATAATCAAGGCAATCCCTCTAACACTGCCCTTACTTCTTCTAGCGACTAAGTGATTCCGGAGGTAAAGGTTCAAATAAGGCTCAAATTAAGAACAAAATAAAAGGGAATAGCTTGTAGTGTAGGTACCAAAAGAAAAAGGCTTATAGGCTCAAAATGGCTAGCAATGGATAAATTTATATTTGATGTGACAAGCACATCCAAAATTAAACAAGAAAGTGCCTATATCATTTCTTAGATTATCCCAACTTACAATTTCGCTTTAATTAACACACGGGGCAAGTTCTAGACTATATAAGACAACATAGAGAATCCAAAACCTTACTCACACAATGCACATGACTCAATCACAACGGTTCTGTTCAAATTTCGAGTTAAGCAAGCATATATAATTGAAACAATTAAGCAGTAAATACACTATATGTTAAGCAAGTTAACAATTGAGAAGAGGCGTCACAATTTGGGTTGTTGTTCTTTCGACTTATAACTCAACTAACGGGAATTGGATCATGTGTCATAACCTATTGTACTAGCATTAACTATGTCAAGAAGTATTGGAATATACCCCAGTTCTTCCTAAGACTAATCCTAAAAGAAAAATTAAAAATTGCCCGGTTCGAGCTACATCCTTGGAAAAGAACCGTTGCCTTAAGAAAAACCAAGGACTATTACCTACTAACCTAAAAATAAAGAAAAATCTTTTTGTTGTTTTTGATCCAATTTTTTCCCTCAAGAAAACGATCCATCGTCGGGAAAAATCTAGAATATATATATAATACATATTTTTTCGTTTTTTTTTCTATTTTTTTTCTGTTTTTTTTTGTTCTGTTTTTTTTTTCTAAGTTATAACAACAAAAATAACTATAACGCAACCCAAAACGACTAATCATTATAAATTAACAGGAAGTAAATTAAATGAACAAATAAAACTGGAAAAAAAAAACATAAACCCAAAATCACAAAACATACAAATTTTCACAACATACAAATACTAGCATCATAAGTACTTTCCCCCACCCCACACTTAAGATATGCATAGTCCCCAATGCATGAAAATATGAAAAGTAAAGTAGGGTGAAAAGAAAGACTCCCCTCAATCCGTGCCGATTTCATCAGACTCCATCTCAAATGGTACCAATGCCATAGGCCCTGTGGCTTCATCCTCATCATCCCCTTCATGATCAGAGCCTTGGACGGTGTTGGCGTCTTCGGCAGAATGGATTGGACTGCCTGGTGCAATCCCGAGCATCTCCTTTGACGCGCCGGAAAGATCGTCGCGCAAGTGCATGCGCTCTTCATCAGAAATTCCCGCTCAGCTCATCAGTAGATTGATAGCATTGTACATATATTTGTTAAATTTTCATCACGCTCCAACCTAGCTGCCGGGGTGAGTTTGGAAGCTGGCTCCATGACTGATGTAATTTCCATAAGGCCCGGTGGAGCCTCCACCACTTCATCATGCCCCGGATACTCGGGGAGTACGCATGTACTGTGTCAAGAGGTTGCCATAGTAGAGCCGCCTAATCTGTCGCCCGAATCTGGTACGGGCCATCTCTGTGAGCATAATCTCTGCTATGTTGATAGGGCGACCGGTAGCTAAGAAGGGACGCCCCAAAATAAATGGGACGTCCTGATCTGGCTCGTAATCCAAAATGATGAAGTCCGCAGGAAATATAAATGAGCCCACTTGGACTAGGACGTCCTCAATCACACCCTCCGGATGGGCTAAAGAACGGTCTGCCAACTGTAATATAACCGTGGTTGGGTGTGGGTCACCCAACCCCAACTGTCGGAACACTGAAAGTGGCATCAAATTTATGCTTGCTCCGAGGTCGCATAATGCTCTTCCCACAGCATGTTTTCCAATTGAGATCTGAATAGTGAAGCTGCCCGGATCCTTTAATTTTTGTGGTAGTTTCCCTTGAATTCTCGAACTGCACTCTTCAGTAAGTGCCACCGTTTCAAACTCAGTCAATCTTCTTTTGTTGGCCACAATATCCTTGATGTACTTTGCGTATTTAGGTACCTCTTGCAAAATGTCCACCAATGGAATGTTGATTTGTACCTGTTTTAGAAGCTCAAGGAATTTTTTGTAGGCCTCATTGTCTCTCAACTTCTGTAATCTTTGTGGAAAGGGAGGTGGTGGCCTTGCAACCAATTGTGGGGGTTGCTTAGCTCCTGCCTCTTCGACTGATTTCTAAACTTCTTTGGACTTTTCTGCAGTTACCTCAATGGTGATCGGTTTTTCATTGAAGGTCACCTGCTTCTTCTTTTTCGATTCGACCTCTTCTAACTGTCTCTCGTTCCTCAATGATACTGCATTCAGTGCTGCCCGTGGATTAGCTTCAGTGTCGCTGGGTAGTGCTCCAGCAGGTCGAGTATTTTGAGCCCCAGCCAGCTGTCCCAGCTGGCGCTCTAGATTCCTCACTGTTGTGGGGAGGGTTTGATACTCAGTTCTGAATTGCTTGTTGTCCTGCACAAGCTGCTTCAGCAACTCATTCGTGTTATCCTCAGATTGAGGGGGTTGCCTCTGTGGTTGGTTATAATTACCCTGTGGTCTGCCTGTATTCTGCTGCTGCTGATTGCCACCCCATGAAAAGTTGGGATGGTTCCTCCAATTTGGATTGTACGAATTTCCATAATGTGAATTTTGATTTACGGGTCCCCTGTTTTGTTGTCCCACATAATATATGGATTCCGGATTAGTGGGGCACATATCACTTGTGTGGTTGTCACCACACGTCTTACAGCATAATGACATTTGTTGGACCTGCTGTCTGGGTTGAACCTACTGCATAGTCATTCGGTTCATCTGATTTGCCAATTTAGCCATTTCTGCTCTCATCGCTGCCAGGTCATCCAATTCTATCAAACCAGCTCCCTTCTCTTTAATGGCTCTGCGCGAGTCACCATCACCTTGCCAATTATGATCGTTGGCCATGAAATTGTTCAATAGAAGTTGGATTTCACTATATGGCTTAGCCATGCAACTGCTCCCGCACGCTGAATCAAGGTTCATTTTCGAAGCTTCATCTAGACTATTAACGAACGTGTGCCCAAGTACCTCATCTGTTTGGCAATGGTGTGGACAGTCCCTTAGCAGCTTCTTATACCTCTCCCATGCCTGTCGAAGGGTTTCTCCTTCCCGTTGTTCAAAACCCAAGATCTAGCTTCTCAGTGACTTGGTTTTCTTGGTTGGAAAGAATTTGATTAGAAATTTTCTGGCCAGGTCATCCCATGTATAAATACTGTTTGCGGGCTCCTTTTGCAACCACTCTTTTGCTTCCCCCAATAGAGAAAAGGGAAACAACGTCA
>MCJB01000136.1:1875-21972 GCA_002018475.1 Nicotiana obtusifolia
AGCTCCAACGGACATATGAGGTTTTGGGGTTATAAATACACCCTCTTAAACCTCATTTGAACACAACACATTATCCAAAATCAAGAGATTAATTGCTTCAAGTTTTCATATACAATTAATCTATTTTTGAGCCATATCTTGAAGATCAAAAGTTGTGTTCAAGTGCTATAATTTTATTCACTTCATCTACTCTTGTGAGAGTTATACTTTGAGTGAAATTTGTTTTGTCAAACACCTAAGGGAAGTTGTCCCTTGTTGTTTTAAGGAAGAGTGTCTTCCTTGTTGATTCACGAAGCTTGTGGGATTCAAGTGTTCGTGATTGTTGTAACGGTTTGTTAAGCACCCGTAAGCTTGACAAGTGATAGTGAAAATCTCAAGTGTGATCTTGAGGAGTGGACTAGCTACAAGTTGTAGTGAACCACTATATATCGGGTGTACGCTTTCTCTTTACATTCCGCAATTTATTTATTGCAATTATATTTTCGCACTTACATTATCAATTACATATCTTTATTGCGAAAATTTGCAATTGTTCTTTAAAACGCTATTCACCTCCCCTCTAGCGCTGCGCATATAATATAACACTTTCAACTTAGTTAAGTGATATGGACTTATTGAACTTTCAGGTGTATCTCAGCTTAAGATTACCAAATAATGGACTCCATGATAAAAAAAATAAAATGCAAGGAATAATATGTAGAAATTAAGGGAAGACATGAAGTTTAGATAAACATGATTGGTTTAACAATGATAAAAACTAAACAAAGTAAAAGATTATAGTAGTAAGTTAGAAACAATTTAACAAACACATGTAGAGATGAGAACATTTGGACATTTTAAGTTCAGGCTCAAGGTTTAAAGGCAGGGGATATAAGTCATCTTAGTTATAACTATCAGGTATTAAACTTAATTTCAAAGGCTCAAGAAACTTCAAAGATACAACAAGACAAGGATAAGCTCGTTGTAGGTCAATGAAAACTATAAAGTTTATGTTGAATATGAACATGTTATCACTTAAGCATGAAAACTGTTAGAAAACAAAGATCAACAGGTATCATTCATGGCTTAATTGATTGTCACTTAAAGAATCATAACAGAACAAGCTGACCACAAAAGGTCGTCAAACTAACAAAGAATAAATATCAAACATGTCAAACACATACAAAATAATAATAATCTATATAACTTATCTCAGTATACTTATATCATTCAAAGAGACGAACAAAAGAGAAAGGTGAAAGAGAGGTGCTGACCTTTTTGAGGGCAGCAGATCAAACGAACTCTCTTTGTTGCTCAAAATCTCCAAAACTCTCGATTTTAAGTCAGCGATAGAACTCAGCAAAGGAGAAGGAAAACAATAAGAAAGGTAAGACTGGAAACCCTAAATTCTTAGTGTTTTTGTGTGCTTAGTGTGTATTTGTATTTGTATCTGTATCTTAGGTGAGAGCATTGAAGACTCCTTTTTATAGTGCCATTTAAGGCCTTAGGGTTTCAGTTTTCAAACTAAGATAGTGGAGAGTGACTATTATCAAGTGATGCAAGCACGATCGAGTAAAATCAGAAATTAACAGAGGGGAAAGATCAATGAGAGTTTTAGCTGAGTGGAAGGCAGCCATTACAAGCGAGAAGACCATCGGACAAAGACCGAAAATCCATAGGTCATTGCACTTGTTCTCTGATTTCGAATAAACATCATAAGATGCTCATGCTCTTGATTTCTTTGTAGCAGTAAAGGATTTGAAGACCTGAAGTTTCATAGTTGCGCCTAAGTCAGGAGAATCGAGATTTCGAATTCACATGACGAAATGGGGAATATCGGCAAGATTCGCAGAGTCAAAAGGCAGGAAGAACGATTTGGGGTCATTATTTGCAATCTTGCACGATTTAGTGCAAGGTTTTTGGGATTGATGGGTCTAGAGTTTGAGAGAATTGAGAGAGGAAAAGGAAAGAGGGCGGCTATGATATCAAGGAAATAATTTAGGGTTTTGAGGGGGAGGGGGGATCGTCTCTAAGGTTAAAGTCAAGGGAAGGGATCTTGGTCGTTTGATCGTTTGATCAACGGTCCTCGTAAATAAAGGCTTTACACATTTAAGAAAATCAATTCTAGAAAAATGCGGGGACTATTGGAGCTGTGTAATCGAACGACTGAAATAAGGTCTAATAATAGGTCGATATTAAAGAGAAAATAGGGATAATTGTGACCATTGATGATTTGAATCAACAGCTCAGATTGTTTGTGTTTGTTTTGTGAGGATTAGAGAGTGACGTGGGGCAACTTGGTTGGTTCACAAATAGTGCCATGCTAACTTGGAATGAGATGGGGGTATTTGGACTGGGTCAAGTCCGGCTTGGGCTTGGTATTTAGGCTAAAAATAATTTAACTAATAGTTATTTTGTATTTAGTTGACGAATTAGAATTGTATCCTTTTAGCTTTAACCCTGTTAAAATTAATTTAAATAAACTTAACAATTTCAATAAAAAAATATGATAAAATTATAATTATTATGTATGTTACTAATTATTTTAATTAAGTATCTATAAATAACGCCCATATTTCGAATTATAGCGTTAATTTCAAAATATTAACATACCAACCTATTTCACTAGAAATTGAGGAGTAATTTTGTCAAATTAATTATAACACCTATGTAACGTATATACAAAAGTTATTTTAATAATGGTAAATACATTTGTAATTACGTAATATTAGTACTATGCAATATATTTTGAAACTTAATACTTAATTAATTTATGAATAATATATATTCATTAATAGAAAATACTTTCAAAGTATTAATTTCAAATTATTAAGTATGAATAAATTAATTATAAAAGGGAAGGTCAAAATTGATCGTCAACAGGCTATATAGCACATGAAAATCTAAGAATAAAACGGAATTGAAAATGCCAAAAAATGAGTAACGGTCATGGCGAGGTGATGACTATTGTTTCTTAGGTCATTTTTTACGGATTGAAAAAGTTTTAGGCGATTCGTCCAGACCCATACAGATGACATGGGTTTTAGCACATAAACATTTGTGAACCGTACAAAATTTAAGTTTTATAGACCTAAAATGCCAAAATATGTGGAGTGATCGTGGCAAGGTAATGACTATCGTTTCTTAAGTCATTTTTTATGGGCCGAAAATTTTTTAGGAGATTCGGGTCCTGTCGCCCGGTCCCATGTAGATGGCAGAGGCTATAAAGCACGAAAATTTGGAAATCGGACAGAATTCCAATTTTATGGCTCTAAAATACCAAAAAATGAGGAACGGTCAGGGGAAAGCGATGAATATTGTTCCTTATGTAGTTTTTTATAGGTCAGAAAATTTTTAGGGGATTCGAGTTTGGTCGCCCGGAACAATGTAGATGGCGAGTACAAAAATTTTGATAATTGGGCGGAATTCCAGTTTTATGGCCATAAAACACTAAAAACTGAGGAACGGTCACTATTGTTCCTTAGGTTCTACTAATGTGCCGGTAAGATTTTAGGCGATTTGGGTGCGGTCAATCGGACCCGTGCAGATGGTGTAGGCTATCACACATGAAAATCTAGGAATCGGGCAAAGTTTCAATTTTATAGCCCTAAAACGCCAAAAACTGGGGAACGGTCGAGGCGAGATAATGACCATTGTTCCTTGGGTTATTTTTTGGTAGGCATATAAAATTTTTGATAATTCGGGTGCGGTCGTCCAGACACGTGTAGATAGCCAGGGCTATAACACATGAAATTTGAGAATCGGGCGAAAATTTAGTTTTATAGCCCTAAAACGCCAAAAATAATTTGAACGATCGTAGAGAAGCGATGACTATTTTTTCTTAGGTCGTTTTTAATGGGTTTTAGGCAATTCAGGTGTAGTCGTCCGGACCCATGCATGTGGTGTGGGCTATAGCACACGAAAATCAAGAAATCAGATGAAATTCAATTTTTATGGTCTTAGATGCCAAAAAATGAGCAACGGTTATGGAGATTCAATGAATATTATTAATTAGTTCATTTTGTATAAGTCGGAAAAATTTTAGGTGATTCGGGTCAGTTTCCCAGACCCATGTAGATGACGTGGGCTATAGCACACGAAAATTTGGGAATCAGGCGGAATTTCATTTTGTGGTCATAAAACGCCAAAAAATGAGGAACGTTCATTGTGAGGCAATGAATATTGTTCCTTAGGTTGTTTTTTATGGGCTATCAAAATTTTAGGCGATTTGGGTCCGGTCGCGGGACCCATGCTGATGGCGTGGGATATAGCACATGAAAATCTAGAGATCTGGTGAAATTTCTGTTATATGACCCTAAAACGCCAAAAATTGTGGAATGATCATGACGAGCCTAAGAATAGTGTTACTTAAGTTATTTTTTATGTGCCGGCAAATTTTTATGCGATTTAAGTCCGGTTACCGGACCCATGTAGATGGCATGGGCTATAGAATAGAAAATTTTGGAATCGGGAAGAATTCATGTTTTATGGCCCTTAAATTCCAAAAAATAGTGGAACGGTCATGGCGAGACGATTAGCCGATTCAGGTCAGGTCACCCTGACCCATGCACATGACGTGGGCTGTAGCACACAAAAATCTGAAAATCAAGTGGAATTCTAGTTATATGGCTCTAAAACATCAAAAAATGAGGAACAATCATGGAGTGGCAATGATTATTGTTCCATAGGTCATTTTTGAACGGCGGGTAAAATTTTAGGCGATTTGGGTCCGGTTGCCTACACCCATGCATATGAGGTGGGCACACATGAAAATCTTAGAATAGAGCAAAATTTCAGTTTTATAGCCGTAAATACAAAAACAAGGATGGCGAGGCGATGACTATTGTTCTTTAGGTTTATTTTTTACGGCCAAAAAATATTTAGGAGGAACGCTCATTGCAAGGCAATGACAATTATTCCTGAGGTCATTTTTAATTTGCCAGCAATATTATAGACGATTCGGGTCCGGTCGCCCGGATCTATACAGATAGCGTGGGCAATAGCATACGAAAATTTGGGAATCGGACAAAATTTCAGTTTTATCGCCCTAAAACACCAAAAAATAAGAAACGGTTATGACTAGGTGATGACTATTATTCTTTAGGTCATATTTGATGGACCGGCAAAATTTTAGACAATTCAGATCCCATCATCCGGGCCCATGCAGATGGCGTGAATACAGCATACAAAATCTTGTAATCAAGTAGAATTTTATTTTTATGCCCCTAAAAGCCAAAAAATGAGGAACGCTCATGGCGAGGCCATGACAATTCTTCCTTAGGTTTTTTTTATGGACCGGTAAAATTTTAGGCGATTCGGGTCTGATCGCCTAGACCTATGCAGATGGCGTGGTCTATGGCACATGAAAATATATGAATATGGCGGAATACTTATTTTTGGCCTTAAAATGACAAAAAATGAGGATTGGTCTTGGCGAGGTGATGCTTATTGTTCCTTAGGTCATTTTTTATGGGCCGACAAAATTTTAGGTGATTCGGATCCAGTCGCCCGGACCCATGCTGATGGTGTGGCCTATAGTATATGAAAATTAAGGAATCGAGCGGAACTCTAGATTTATGACCCTAAAACTCCACAAAAGTAGGAAAGACCATGGCGCCCTGACACATGTAGATGGTGTGGCTATACCACACTAAAATCTAAGAAGCGGGCGGAATTCCAATTTTATGGCTCTAAAATGCTCAAAACTAGGAACGATCATGACGAGGTGATGCCTATGGTTCCTTAGGTATTTTGGATGGTCCAGCATAATTTTAACTGATTCAGTTCAAATTGCTCGGACCCATGTAGATGATGTGGGCTATAGCATACGAAAATCAAGGAATCAAGTGAAATTCTAGTTTTATGGCCCTTAAACGCCCAAAAAAAATGGACATGGGCAAGACGATGACTATTTTTTCTTAGGTCATTTTTTATGAACCAAACAATTTTAGCCAATTGGAGTTCAGTCGCTCGGACCCATGCAGATGGCGTGAGCTAAAATTTGAAAATCAGGCAGAATTCCAACTTTATGGCCCTAAACATCTAAAAAATGAGGAATGGTCGTGGCAAGGTGAAGACTATTTTGTTCCTAGGTCATTTTGATTGACCTGTACAATTATAGGCAATTCGTATCTGATCGCCCAGACTAATGCATATGACATGGGCTAAAGCACACGAAAATTTGGGAATTTGATGAACTTCTAGTTTTATGGCCCTAGAATACCAAAATATGAGTAACGATCATGGAGAATCCTAAGGCTATTTTTGATGGCTAGTAAAATTTTAGGAGATTCAGGTCTGGTCGCCCGAACTCATATAGATGGCATGGGCTATAGCACATGAAAATTTGGGAATCTGACGGAATTCCAAGTTTATGGCCCTAAAACCCCAAAATAAAACTAGAAACAGTCATAGCAACGCGATGACTATTATTCCTTAGGTCATTTTTAATGGGCCAATAAAATTTTAGGTCATTCGAGTCCGAGCGGCTAGACCCATGTAGATGGTGTGGGCTATATCATACGTAAATCTAGGAATTAAGATTCCAGTTTTATAGCTCTAAAACGTCAAAAAATAAAAAACAGTCATGGCGATGTGGTGACTATTGCTACTAGGGTCGTTTTTGAAGGGGCGACAAAATTTTAGGCGATCGGGTCCGGTCACCCATAACCATGCATATAAGGTGGGCTATAGCACACGAAATCATAAAATCAGGCGGTCTGTTTACTGGCCCTTAAACGCCAAAAAAGAGAAATGGTCATGGCGAGGCGATGACTATTTTTTCTTGGGTCATTTTTTATGGGCAGGCAAAAATTTTTGCGATTTGGTTCCAGTCATCCAGAAACATCAACTGTATCGGTCTAGCACACGAAAATTTGAGAATTAGGCGGAATTCTAGTTTTATGGCCCTAAAAGGCCAAAAACTGAGGAACGGTCATGATGAGGCGATGACAATTCTTTCTTAGGTTGTTTTTATGGGCCGACAAAACTTTAGCCGATTTTGCTTTGGTCGCCTAGACCTATTAGGATAGTTTGGATTATACTGTACGAAATCTTGGAAACATGCAGAATTCTAGTTTTAAGGCCCTAAAACGCTAAAAAATAAGAAATGGTCATGGCAATAAAATGACTATTGTTTCTTAGGTCGTTTTTGGACATCAGTCGAAATTTCAGTTTTTATGGCCCTAAAATACAAATAAAATGAGGAACGGTCATGGCGAGGCGATAACTATTGTTTCTTAGTTATTGATGGTCAGGCAAAATTTTAGGAGATTTGGTACTGGTCTCCCTGACCGATGCAAAAGGTGTGGGCTCTAGCACACGAAAATCTAGGAATTGCACGGATATTCCAGTTTTGTGGTCCTAAAAAGCTATAAAACGAGGAACATTCATGGCAAGGCGATGATTATTTTTTATTAGGTCATTTTTTATGGGCCGACAAAACATTAGGCAACTCGAGTCCGTTAGCTCGGACCCATGCAGATGGTGGGTTATTTTACACATGAAAATCTAGGACTCGATCAAAATTTCAGTTTTATGGCCCTAAAACTCCAAAAAAAATGAGAAATTGTCATAGCGAGGAAATGACTATGTTCCTTAGTTCTTTTTTGTTGGGCCAGAAAAATTTTGGGCGATTTGGGTCCGGTCGTCCCGACCCATGCTGATGGCAGCACACGAAAATCCGAAAATAGGGAAAAGTTTAGTTTTATGGCCTTAAAATGCCAAAAAATGAGGAACGATCATGGAGAGTTAATGACCATTTTTCATAGGTCGGCTTTTATAGGCCAAAAACGTTTATGCAATTTGGGTCTGGTCGCATCCATGCAGATTGCATGGGCTATAGCACACGAAAATCTGAAAATCGGGCAGAATTCCAGTTTTATGGCCCTAAAATGCCAAAAATAAGGATTGGTCATGGTAAGATGATGACTATTGTTTCTTAGGTCATTCTTGATAAGGCAGCAAAATTTTAGGGTATCCGGGTCCGGACGCCGGACCTATGTAGATGGCACGGGTTATAGTATACGATAATTTGAGAATCGGGCAAAATTTCAGTATTATGGCCCTAAAATGCCAAAAATCGAGGGACGGTCATGGTAAGGCGATAACTACTGTTCCTTAGGTTGTTTTTATGGGCCAAAAATTTTTTAGGCGATTCAGGTTCGGTCGTCCAGACACACGTAGAAGGCATAGATTATAGCACACGGAAAATTAAAAATCAGACGGAATTCTAATTTTATGGTCCTAAAACGCCAAAAAAAAAAAAGAACTGTCATGGCGAGACGATGACTTTTGTTCCTTGGGTCATTTTTGATCGGCTAAAATTTTTAGGCGATTCGGGATCGGTGGCCTGGACCCATGCAGATGGTGTTGGCAATCGCACACAAAAACCTAGAAATCGTCTCGAATTCCTATTTTATTGTCCTAAAATGCAAAAAATGAGGAATGGTTTTAGAGAGACAATGACTATTGTTCATCAAGTCATTTTTTATGAGCCTGCAAAAATTTAAGAGATTCGCCGACTTTATAGCACACGAAAATCTAAGAATCATATTGAATTACTGTTTTATGGTACCAAAACGCCAAAAAATGAGAAATGATCATGAAAAATCAATGACTATTGTTCATTCGGTAAGTTTTTATGGGCCAACAAAATTTTAGTTAATTCGTGGTCGGTCGCCTAAATTCATGTAGATGTGTGGATTATAGCACATGAAAACGTGAGAATCGTCGTGAATTCAGTTTTATGGCCCTAAAATGCCAAAAACTGAGGAACAATCACCGCGATGCGATGACTATGGTTCGTTAGGTAATTTTTGATGGGCCCCCAAATTTTAAAGAGATTCAAGTTTGGTCTTTTGAATTCATGCAGATGGTGTGGACTGTAGCACACTAAATCTGGGAATCATCTTGCATCCTATTTTATGGCCCTAAAATTCCAAAAACGAGGAATGGACATGGTAAAGCAATGACTGTCATTAGTTCATTTATATTTGCCCTGCAAAATTTTAGGAGATTCGGGGTCGATCACCCGAATTCATGCAGATAGTGTGGACTATAGCATACGAAAATTTGGGAATCATCTTGAATTCATGTTTTATGGCCCTAATATACCAAAAAATAAGGAACAACCATGGAGAAACAATGAACATTGTTCATTAGGTCCTTTTTTAAGTGCCCGAAATGTTTTAGGAGATTCAGGTCCGGTTGCCTGAATTCATGCAGATGGCATGGACTATACACGAAAATCTGCGAATCATCTTGAATTCCTATTTTATTACCCAATAACGTAAAAAAAAAAAAGGAACGGTCATGCCTAAGAGATGATTATTATTCAGTAGGTCATATTTGATAGGCTCGCAAAACTTTTGGAGATTCAAAGACAGTCGCCGAAATTCATGAAGATAGCGTAGACTGTAGCACACGAGAATCTCGAAATCATCCTGAATTCCTTTTTTATTTCCCTAACCGCCAAAAAATGAGGAACGATCATGGAGAATCGATGACTATTTTTCATTTGGTCATTTTATATGTTCCGCAAAGTATTAGGAGATTCAGGGTAGGTTGCTCGAATTCAGGTGGATGGCATGGACTGTAGCAAGCAAAAATATAGGAATCATCTTGAATTCCTATTTTTAGGCCCTAAAACAGCAAAAACAAAAGGAGCGGTCATAGCGAAGCAATCATAGCAAAAAACAAGGGTTATTTTTTACGGCCCACAAAATTTTAGGAAATTCAGGGTCGGTCGCTCGAATTCATACAGATGGCGTGGACTATAGCATACGAAAATTTGGTAATCGTCCTAAATTCCTAATTTATGGCCCTAAAACGCTACAAAATAAGGAACGATCATGGAGAAGCAATGATATTTTTTCATTAGGTCGCTTTTGATGGCTCCGCAAAACTTTAGGAGATTCGGCATTTGTCGCCCTAAATCGAGCAGATGGCGTGTACTGTATCACACTAAAATCTAGGAACCATCCTTAATTTCTGTTTTATGGCCCTAAAACTCCAAAACCCGAGGAACGGTCATGGAGAAGTGATGACTATTGTTCATCGGGTAGTTTTTTATGAGCCCCCAAAACTTCAGAAGATTCGGGGTCGGTCGCCTGAATTCATAAAGATGGCGTGAGTAGTGGCACACGAAAATTTGGGAATCATCCTGAATTCCAGTTTTATGGCTAAAATGCCAAAAATTAGGTACAATCATGTCAAAGTGATGAGTATTGCTCATTAGGTCATTTCTTATGGGCCTAGAAAATATTAGGAGATACAGGGTCGGTCGCCCATATTCCTGCATATGGCATGGACTATAATACACGAAAATTTGAGAATCGATCTAATATCCTGTTTTATGACCCTAAAATGCCAAAAAATGAGCAACAGTACTGGCGAACCGATGAATATTTTATCATTAGGTCATTTTTGAAGGGTCCGAAAATATTAAAAGATTAAGGACCAGTCGTTCGAATGCATGCAGATGGCGTGAAATATAACATACAAAAAACTGGGTATCGTCCTAATTTCTCATTTCAGACCCTAAATGGCAAAAAATGAGGAGTAGCCATGGCAAAGCGATTTCTGTTGTTCATTAGATCATTTTTGAAAGGCCCGCAAAATTTTAGGAAATTCGAAACTGGTCGCCCAAATTCATGTAGATGGCATGACTGTAGCACACAAAAATCTGGAATCATCCTAATTTCCCATTTTATGGCCCTAAAACACCAAAAAAAGGAAATGGTCATGGTGAAGTGATGAGTTAGGTCATTTTTTATGGCCCCACAAAATTTTAGGAGATTCGGGGCGGGTAGCCCGAATTTATGCAAATGGTATGGACTATGCAGATGCCAAAAAAAAAAGGAACGGTCATGGTGAAGCGATACTATTGTGATCAGCATCGAAATCTTTTGTTTTATAAATTTTCTGGATCAAGAAGCAAAAACTGGGTCGATCGCAGTAAGCAAAGTGTATTGGATCGCAGCAGTTCATTCACAGTTCTTAGATCGTGAAGCAATCGAGCAGTTTCATATATGCTGTTGTGTTAATCAGCTTCATTATTGAATCGTGATTTACAGATTCACTATTAAGCATTCTCAAGGATAGCAGCATCGAGCAGTTAGTTTCATCTTGCGAAGCAGTTTTAATTTAAAACTGGATCGTAGCATCTAAAACTTGAATGCTGTTTATATCACAATCTGGGAAGTTGGAATTTGCTGTGAACTGTTGATTGTGAGAAGTTTCAGAGTGAGGAAAATTCTGCAGTTTGCTTGGAACAGTTTTTTTTATTCAGAAACAATCTCGCATTAATATCTTAATTGTGAACTGTGATTCATATTGTTTCTGGATAAGTTCAGTTTTTATATCGCGAAGCAATCGAGCAGATTATTATATGGTTTCAGAACAAGATCTGGTCGCGACTCTGTTTTAAGCATTCATGTTTTCTGTTTCATAGTGATGCAAACAATTTTGTGATTTAACAGTATCACATGTCGTCTCTGGCCACTGACCAGCCACCTGATGGTGCTGGTCAGTCGTCTACTGCCCCATCACAACCTACTACATCAAACACAGCTATAAATCCAACCCAAAAATATTCAGATCATCTTCAACCTACAACCTTGAACACTGTCGTCCAACCCCTGGCCACTGTACCCATTAAACCAATCGAATATCTACACGGCGAACCCATTGTACGGTGGAAGAAGGCAGAAGTAAAACAGTCGATCGTCAAACAAGGTTTGCAATTGGCAGTTCTTGGAAAATTTTCATACGGCAAGCCGGTGCTTAATGAATTACATAAAGTAATTCCGATCCAATGTGAATTAAAAGGTGAATGTTCGATTGGATTGATCGAGGACAATCATGTACTAATAAGGTTGTCGATCATGGAAGATTATATTCATCTTTTATCAAAGCCATCTTATTATTTGAAAGTTGCTGGTGTCATGTGGAAGATGCGATGTTCGAAGTGGGATCCATGGTGGACACCTGAGGCAGAAAATCCAATAGCAGTAGCATGGATTAGTTTTCCAGAACTTCCTCCTAACTTTTTTGGTAAGGAGTTCGTATTTTCTCTTGCCCAGGCAGTAGGAATTCCGTTACAAGTTGATTTGGCTACACAAAATGGTACTAGGCCTAGTTGCGCAAAAGTAAAAGTCGAGGTGAATTTGTTAGGTAACTTACCGTAAAGGATTAAAATTGTCGAAGAAGAAGATGACACTGGCCCAAAGGTTTTAAAGTGGATTAAAATAAGGTACGATTACATGCCCAAATACTGCAAGAGATGCAAGAAGCAAGGACACAATGAAGATGAATATTGGGTTATCAATCCACATTTAAGGCAATTTGAGAATAAAGATAAGGACATCATCGGTACTGCTGCAAATGAAACGAAGGTTCTTATAAGTGGTAAGGTGGTCGGCAGAATTAATAATCAGGAGAAGCAGGAATGGATGCAAGCAAAGAAAATAAGGCATCAAAGGGACAACAGAGGCCACATTATAAATACACCAACAGAAAATGGAAAATTGACTGCCAAGGTGGATGGTATTAACAAGAATCAAAAATCGATTTATGAAGTTAGTGAGTCATCTGTCTTAAAAAATGCTGAAAAACATATTGTAAATAGCAATAAGTTTGATGTTCTGCATTTACAAGAATATGATGGTATTGATAACAATATTTTGGTTGTGAGTGACGAAAATGCTGATCGAACTGACAGTGCAGTAGCTACAGCAGTAGCTGAATTTGGAAAAAAAGATAATGCTTCTAAAAGGAGAAACAAGAAACTACAGCACATTGGGTTCAAAGAAATGTCACCTCAATATTGGTAAATACAAACACTTCTTGCCAGGAAATACCTGTTAGTTTGGCAAAAGTCCCACATCGGTGGGTAGAGAAAATTTGGTTGGAATTTTCCCTATAAAAGGAGGCCTAATGTTTAGGATTTAATTACACCTCTCATTTGCCTTCATATCTTCTTAAGGCATTTGTATCTTCTCTTTTTAGTATTATTTCACTTGTATTTTTAGAGTGGAATAAAATATTGGTTGTGTCCGAGGAAGTAGGCAAAATTGGCCGAACCTCGTAAATTCTGGTGTTCCTTTTATTGTTGCTTTATTGTCTTATTTATTATTTGGTGGCTATCATAATTTTGGTTATAGTAGTTGTGACTCATTCACACTATATACATTTGACTTCCGTAACAATTGGTATCAGAGCCAAGATACTGTCTAAGTATGCTCTGTGGTTGCAGCATAGCCTGATCTTCCACATCAGAAAAGATTTATCTTGGTAACTGAGTCAAGGTTCTGTCTGAGTATGCTCTGTGGTTGCAACTTAGTTTGATCTTCCACATCAGAAAGGAAATAATCTTGATTTGTGTCATCAGCTATTAAATAATATTTGTGTCAAAAATGGGAGACAATAAACAAGAAGAAGCTACATCAAGTGTCAATAATACGTCATCGTTGGCATCTTCGCTTATGACAAGAATTGTGTCAAATGCGAAATTTGCGGTAGAAGTTTTGACGGGTCAGGACATTTTGGGATGTGGCAAGGCGAGGTTCTAGATATCCTTTTTCAACAAGGGCTAGATCTTGCCATTGAAGAAAAGAAACCAGATATTATTGGAGAAGAAGATTGAAAAATTATCAACAGTGTTGCTTGCGGTACCATTCGATCCTACCTTGCTAGAGAGCAGAAATAACTATACACAAAGGAAACTTCTGCAAGTAAATTATGAAAAGCACTGGAGGATAAATTTTTGAAGAAAAGCAGTCAAAATAAATTGTACATGAAGAAGAGACTGTTTCGCTTCACCTGTGTTCCTGGTACCACGATGAATGAACATATCACTAGTTTCAATAAGTTGGTCACAGATTTGCAAAATATGGATGCAACTTTTGATGATGGTAACTTGGCCTTGATGTTGTTGGGGTCACTTCCTGATGAGTACGAGCACCTTGAAACTACTCTACTCCATGGGAATGACGAAATTTCTCTCAGAGAAGTTTGTTCGGCTTTGTACAGCTATGAACAAAGAAAGGGAGAAAAACAAAAAGGCAGAGAAGGAGAAGCACTGGTTGTGAGGGGTCGTCCTCAAAATCAAACGAGGACAAAGAAGGAAAGATCTAAGTCTAGATCTAGACTCAGCAAAGATGAATGTGCCTTTTGTCGAGAAAAGGGGCACTGGAAGAAAGACTGTCCGAAGTTGAAGAATAAGGCCAAACATAACAATGGAAAGGCCGTTATGGATTCAAATGTTGCTGATTGTGATGATTCAGACTTCTCATTAGTTACAACAAAGCCATCAACATCATCATATATATGGTTGATGGACTCGGCTTGTAGCTATCATATGTGTCCCAACAGGGACTGGTTCGTGGACTTTCAAGAAGGAGAATATGGAGTCATCCACACAGCGGATAACAACCCTCTTACCTCATATGGCATTGGTTCAATACGATTAAGGAACCATGATGGAATGATCGGAACATAACAGATGTTCGATATGTACCGGATTTGAAGAAGAATCTCATCTCTGTGGGAGCCCTAGAATCAAAAGGGTTCAAAATCATTGCAGAAAATAGAGTGATGAGAGTATGCTCTGGTGCACTAGTGGTAATGAAGGCCAATCGAAAGAACAATAACATGTACCGTTATCACGGTAGTACAGTTATTGGGACAGCGACCGTGACATCCAATGACGAAAAAGAGATGGAATCAACCAGGCTATGGCACATGCGCTTGGGTCATGCTGGAGGAAAATCCTAGAAAACTCTATCAGATCAATGATTGTTAAAAGGAGTAAATGCTTGCAACTTGGAGTTTTGCGAGCATTGTGTCAAAGGAAAACAGACAAGGGTTAAATTTGGTACAGCAATCCATAATACTAAAGGCATTTTGGATTATGTACACTGATATTTGGGGTCCTTCCAAAATACCTTCATTGGGTGGGAAGCATTATTTTGTAATCTTTGTTGATGATTTTTCCCGAAGAGTGTGGGTGTATACAATGAAGAGCAAAGATGAAGTGTTGGGATTTTGTCTCAAATGGAAGACGATGGTGGAGAATCAAACAGGCAGGAGGATCAAGTGTATTCGCACAGACAATGGAGGTGAATACAAAAATGATCATTTTAATAAGGTCTGTGAAAATGATGGCATCATCCGACACTCCACTGTCAGACATACATCACAACAGAATGGAGCGGCAGAACGTATGAACCGGACCTTGCTGGAGAAGGTACGGTGTATGTTGTCCAATGCTGGCTTGGGCAAAGAATTTTGGGCTGAGGCAATTACATATGCATGCCACCTCATTAATCGTCTACCATCTGTTGCTATTGATAGCAAGGCACCACTTTAAAAAATTGGTATGGAAAGCCTGCTGTAGATTATGACTCTTTGCACGTGTTTGGCTCAACTGCATATTATCATGTGACAGAGTCAAAATTAGATCCAAGGGCTATTTTTATGGGGATTACTTCTGGAGTCAAAGGATATCGCTTATGGTGTCCCATGAAAAAGAAAGTAATATTCAGCAGGGATGTTACCTTTGATGAATCTGCTATGGTAAATAAGGTAACAGAAGATACCAAACAAAATGAGGGTGCTTCTAAGCATGTGGGGTTTGAGGGAAAATTTATTTTTCCTACACAAGAAGCAGAGGAGGAAACAAATGAAGATTATCCTCTAGAAGAAGAGCCAGTAGAGAGGGAGATTCCAACTCTGGAACCTCAACAACAACTTGAATCAATAGCAACTAGCAGGCCAAAAAGGACAATAACAAAACATGTTCGTCTCATAGAGACGGTCGCTTGTGCCGCCTCAATTGTAGCTGATGATGTTCCTGCCACTTATAAAGACGCAGTCCAAAGTTCAGAAGAAGATAAGTAGATGATTGCCATGAATGATGAAATACAGTCCCTTCATCAGAACCATACATGGAGATTGGCCAACCTCCCGAAGGGAAAGAAAGCAATTGGGTGCAAATGGGTATTTGCAAAGAAAGAAGGATTTCCTAACCAAGAAGATGTTCGCTACAAAGCAAGATTGGTGGCCAAAAGATGTGCTCAAAAGGAGGGAATTGATTACAATGAAGTATTTTCTCCAGTTGTAAAACATTCCTCCATTAGAATTATGTTGGCTTTGGTAGCACAGTTGGATTTGGAACTAGTTCAGATGGATGTAAAAACTGCGTTTTTACATGGAAACTTGGAGGAGGAAATCTACATGACTCAGCCAGAAGGATTCAAAGTCGTTGGAAAGGAAAATATGGTATGCAAACTTGAAAAATCGTTGTACGGATTGAAATAATCTTCTAGACAATGGTACAAACGATTTGATAAGTTTATGTTGCGGCAAGGGTACAAGAGAAGCAAGTACGATCATTGTGTGTATTTGTGCAAGCTTAAAGATGGTTCCTTTATATATCTTCTCCTATATGTTGATGATATGTTGATAGCTTCCAAGGATTCAGAAGAAATTGATAAGTTGAAGATTCAACTGAAGAAGGAGTTCGAAATGAAGGATCTGGGTGAGGCAAAGAAAATTCTTGGCATGGAGATAATAAGAGATAGACGTTCAAAGAAACTCTGTTTATCTCAGAAAGAATATTTGAAAAGCGTACTACGACGTTTTGGCATAGATGAGAAGACTAAGCCAGTTAGTACTCAACTTGCTCCCCATTTTAAGCTAAGTACTACTATGTCGCCAAAACATGAAGATGAACAGGAGTATATGTCAAGGGTACCATACGCAAATGTTGTTGGTAGCTTGATGTATGCAATGGTCTGTACGAGACCTGACATTTCACAAGCTGTTGGAGTTATTAGTAGATATATACATAATCCAGGAAAGGATCATTGGCAAGCTGTGAAGTGGATTCGACGGTATATTCATAATACTGTAGATGTTGGGTTAGTTTTTGAGCAGGAAAGCAATCAGTCTGTAGTTGGATATTGTGACTCAGATTTTGCGGGTGATCTGGACAAACGAAGATCAACTACTGGTTATGTGTTTACTTTTGCAAATGCACCAGTTAGTTGGAAGTCTACTTTACAGTCAACAGTTGCTTTGTCTACAACAGAGGCAGAGTACATGGCTATTACAGAGGCTGTGAAGGAGGCAATTTGGCTTCAGGGGTTGCTAAAGGAGCTTGGTATTGGACAAAAAAGTATCACAATTTTTTGTGATAGTCAAAGTGCTATTTAATTAGCGAAGAACCAAGTTTATCATGCAAAGACGAAGCACATTGATGTTCGTTATCATTTCGTACGAGAAATCATAGAAAAAGGTGGAGTCACGGTGAAGAAAATTCATACTACAGAGAATCCTGCTGATATGCTGACAAAAGTGGTGACTGCGATCAAGTTTCAACATTGTTTGGATTTGATCAACATTGTTGAACACTGAAGATTGAAGATGAAGACACAACCAAAATTTGTTATTGAAAGAAAATTGAAGATGTGGAATTTTGCCAAGGTGGAGATTTGTTGAAAATGTCAAAAGTTCCACATTGGTGGGTGACATATTTGGTTGGAATCTTTTTCCCTATAAAAGGAGGCCTAATGTTTAGGATTTAAATACACCTCTCATTTTCCTTCATATCTTCTTAAGGCATTTGTATCTTCTCTCTTTAGTATTATTTCACTTGTATTTTTGGAGTGGAATAAAATATTGGTTGTGTCCGAGGAAGTAGGCAAAATTGGCCGAACCTCGTAAATTCTGGTGTTCCTTTTATTGTTGCTTTATTGTCTTATTTATTATTTGGTGGCTGTCATAATTTTTGGTGTAGTAGTTGTGACTCATTAACACTATATACATTTAGCTTCAGCAACAGTAGTGAGGCTGTTTTTAATAAACCCTCGACTCAAGAAAAGCATATTCACAACAACAACCACCCAGTAGAATTCCACTAGTGGAGTCTGGGGAGGATCGAGTGTACGCATACCTTAACCCTACCGGAATAGGAAGGCTGTTTTCACAACATTGTTGAAAAGAAAATAATACTTAGTGTATAAACCATGAAAAAAAACAGTAATACGAAAGAGTACCAAAAGATAACAAGAAACCAACGGAGTCAATTATACTGCGCCTTTATGTATCTTTGGAAACATAGAGATGGAGAGAGAGAGGAAAAAGGCATGAGGCCTTATTTTTTTTCGAGTTAAGAGTACTGTGTAAAAGAGGACCCAACTGTTATAAACAGTTGGTTAGCCTTGGAGGTTTAGTGCCAACCTGTATCATATCACTAGTTTTGTTACTTGTGCTTTTACTGCTGAATTGTGGAAGAAAATTATGACCTGGATGCAAAGCCATTATATGTCCACTACCTGCTTAAGAACTAAAATGCTTAAGAACCTATGAAAGGAATTTTCAAAAGGCTATACTTTAGTCTCTTTGGTTTTATAACAGACTACAACCTTCAAATTGACATACAAAAGGGTCCAGATAAGGATAAATTTGACCGAATAGTACGACAAAGATTAAATATAAATAATATTCGAAAGTAAAAGGATAAATTTTGCCCTCTTACCATTTACAAATTATATTAATTTGATGAGTTAGTATTGTACTGTATCGGAGTATATTTTACGTGGATTCAACAATTCACAAATCATCCACACACAAAAAAAAAAAAAAAACAAATACAGCTGAGTGGTTTTTGTTTACGGGGAATTCTATACTAGTTACACCTTCATTTCTCTCAATTCCACTTGGCTATGTTCAAGTTAACGTGCTTTGCCTTGCTCATTCTTCTCTTAGTTCTAACCCCATCAAAAATTAGTCTATCAAAAACTAATGGCGAATTAAGCCAGATATTCTAACGAGAGTATTAAAACAAAGAAAATACAAATTACTTGCACTGTAAGCAGGGGCGGATCTACATGTAGAATTCCGGGTGCTTGAGCATCCATTAACCTCGACTCGAAGTATGTATATTTATATAGAAAATTTAAGAAAAAGGATATACTAAATCAGCAAGCACCCAAGTAATAGAGAGTTAGGTGGGTGCTTTGGTTTATGATGGGTGTTGGAGCAGTATCAAATCCAAAGGGTGAGGGATCAAATCTCACTCCTTGCAAGTTTTTCTCCCTCAATTTTTTCTTATATTATCAAGCATTTTCTTTTGCTCCAATCATGAGGTCCTCTTTTTGTTCTTTTCAGTTTTCACTAGTGACTTTTTTAGCCAATATTATTTTTATTTTTTTTTGCTTATGACTTTGTTTTATGAGGTCCTCTTTTCATTCTTTTCAGTTTTCACTAGCGATTTTTTTGAGCCAATACTACTTTTATTCTTTTGCTTCTGACTTTGTTTTATCTCTTTTTTTTTTTTGCTTTTCTTTTCTTACTTTATCTAATTAATTATAGCAAAGAAAGAAAAAGAAAATTTGCTTTAGAAAAATAAAGAATCCTTCCGCAAAATCCACAGATCGTTTTCTTGCTAATTGTGTTATCCATCACAGTTTCACGATGTCTATAATATTAATATCATGATTTTCTATTTAAATTTTTTTTCATTGTATTTAAATAGTTGCATACTTATATGATGGGATTGATAGTAACTTTACGTCAAGAAAAGTTAAGCACCCACGAAACTAAAATCCTGGATTCGCCACTGACTGTAAGTGAATATACTTGCTTTCAAGGAGCTTTTAATAACTTATAGATATACAAAATATTTATTTTTTCTTCTATCACAATGTAATTTTAAAGAAATTTCAATAAAATCCTCTTTAATATACTTAGCTATGTTACCGCAAAGAAACATGGATACGTATTACGATGGTCATATTCTTATTGTACTTTCTTGATCGTAAAATAATAGTTCATTAAAGTCAATGTCCATCCCTAGTTATTAACCATATCCAACTTTTGAAATCAAATGCTATGGGCAACGACATAGAATATCATTGTTGCTCAGAACATGCATCGACAAATTGGACCATTGTCGATCTCTATAATTATATCCCTACCTAATAAGGGTGTGGCCCACCACGGGCCTGGGCCTAACGGGCCTGCCGGGCCTGCCGGGCCTGGGCCTGAGGCGGGCTTGGGCCTGCCAGTCCCGGGCCTGGCGGGTTCGTGGGTAGGGACCGGCCCACCACGGGC
>MCJB01000137.1:0-16517 GCA_002018475.1 Nicotiana obtusifolia
ATTTTTCTGCACTTAGATGCTCAGCTTTAGTTTTCCATCGACTCAACTCAGCCTTGGAGTCGCTGAGCTCGGCCTGGAGCCGATCCGATCGTTTTCTCATCACTTCCATCCGATCGACACAGGAGGCGTACTCCTTCCTTAAGGATTTTAGCTCAGCCTGGAAACCTGACACCCGATTCTCGAGTTGTCGACGTCGGTCCAGCTCTTGTTCCATCCCTTCCTTGACACGAAGGAACATCTCATGGTAAAGCACCGAAGACTGCAAACAAATCAAGTCAGAAATTGTTAGTGTGAGTTTCGAAGTCAGAATATTAACACAAAAGTAAAACAAATAAGAAGACATACTCTGTTCGATGCCTGTTGGGCTTCGTTGAATAGACAAGCCCAATCCACAGCATTCATGGCGGCCCGGTCTTCTTCCGTCACTAAGCTGTGAAGATGGCTTGCTATACCTACGGGGGGGCCCAATGCTCGAGCATCTTCAGGGATGGTGAAAGTTATTACCCTCTTTCGCTCGGGATCCAAGCTCGGTGCAGGAAATTTGTCAACTAGTTTAACACCAGCCAACATCCTGCTTGACTCGGCTGGGGGACTCTTTCTTGGGACATCGAGACCGAAGGTATCGGACGATGGCACCCCGTCAAAATATCCCTCGAAGACCCCCGCCATGGCCGGTATTCCACCCGGCGTCTGTGTCCAAGCACTTTGGGTCTCCCTCAGAGACGTTTCAGAGAAGGAGGGCGAGTGAGCCATTCCGGGAACATCGGAAGCCTTCTGTATCGGGGCCGGTGTCTCAGTTTGATCTCCGATCCTTGCCCCCGCATCTTCTTGAGAGGCATCAATCCCTTCCGCTACCGGCTCGGGGACTCTCCGAGTACACTTGCGACGCACAAGCTCAGAACTTTCCTCCTCCGCAGAGTCGTCACTCGGTGTAAAAGTNATATTGTGCCAAGACAAGGGATCATAGTACATAACAATTGGAGAAGAAAAGGCGAATTTATACATATGTTCAATCATATAAGGAGGGGCAATTACATGGTTCAAACAAAAAGAAATAAAAACGACGTCAGTCGGAGCCATCCTCGAACTCTTCCGGAAAGGTTTTTCTTCTCAGTTCATCTTCGGCTCTGGTTGCCTCAGCTACGTCGGAAGATAGATCGAGACCGCGGGCTTGGAGCTCCTCGAGGATAGTAAGTCGAGTTTGGCACTTAGCGTATTCAACCAACGCCTTCGACTGCTCGTTGGCCACCTCGACGTCGGCCTTATACTGGGCTATCAGATCATCAGCCGTGGCCTTAGTGTCGGCAATCTCTGCTTGTGCCTCCTGAAGTCGGGTGGATAAAATCGTCCGGTCAAGGCCGAGTGACTCGATTTCGAGGCATTGAAGTTCATTGTCTTTGAGCAAAGCATCGATTCGCTCTCGAAGAGTCGATTTTTCTGCACTTAGATGCTCAGCTTTAGTTTTCCATCGACTCAACTCAGCCTTGGAGTCACTGAGCTCGGCCTGGAGCCGATCCGATCGTCTGCTCATCACTTCCATTCGATCGACACAGGAGGCATACTCCTTCCTTAAGGATTTTAGCTTAGCCTAGAAACCTGACACCCGATCCTCGAGTTGTCGACGTCGGTCCAGCTCTTGTTCCATCCCTTCCTTGACACGAAGGAACATCTCATGGTAAAGCACCGAAGACTGCAAACAAATCAAGTCAGAAATTGTTAGTGTGAGTTTCGAAGTCATAATATTAACACAAAAGTAAAACAAATAAGAAGACATACTCTGTTCGATGCCTGTTGGGCTTCGTTGAATAGACAAGCCCAATCCACAGCATTCATGGCTGCCCGGTCTTCTTCCGTCACTAAGCTGTGAAGGTAGCTTGCTATACCTACCGGGGGGCCCAACGCTCGAGCATCTTCAGGGATGGTGAAAGTTATCACCCTCTTTCGCTCAGGATCCAAGCTCGGTGCAGGAAATTTGTCAACTAGTTTAACACCAGCCGACATCCTGCTTGACTCGGCTGGGGGACTCTTTCTTGGGACATCGAGACAGAAGGTATCGGACGATGGCACCCCGTCAAAATATCCCTCGAAGACCCCCGCCATGGCCGGTATTCCACCCGGCGTCTGTATCCAAGCACTTTGGGTCTCCCTCAGAGACGTTTCAGAGAAGGAGGGCGAGTGAGCCATTCCGGGAACATCGGAAGGCTTCTGTATCGGGGCCGGTGTCTCAGTTTGATCTCCGATCCTTGCCCCCGCATCGTCTTGAGAGGCATCGATCCCTTCCGCTACCGGCTCAGGGACTCTCCGAGTAGGCTTGCGAAGCACAAGCTCAGAACTTTCCTCCTCCGCAGAGTCGTCACTCGGTGTAAAAGTGGGATCGGTGACGGTGACTTTTCGGGCCAATATTTTTCTTATCGGGCTCGGCCTGTTCGGGAGCCTCTTTCCTCTTCTTCCCTCTATCCTTCACCGACGTGGGAAGGGGTCGAGGAACTGCCCCACCAATAGCTGCCGATCTCAACTCGGCATCCTTGGAAAGACCTGCAAAACGTACTTTCAAGGTTAACTGTTGATATCGATTTATTTTGGGGATTTGAATTAAAGGAACTTACCGTGGTTTTTGGCTTCCCATAGTCCTTTTGAGATTTCCCTCCAGGCCCGTTCAGAGTAAGTTCGCTGGGCCACAACTTTCCTGACCCAGTCCTTCAAATCTTTAATCGCGGCCGGAGTTTGAGAAACGGCTACACATTAAAGGCATCGGTTACACATTGAAGAACGATAACGGAAAGGAAAATATATAAAGGAACATTTACGTTTCAGATTCCATTTCTCAGGGAATGGTATGCAGTCGGCAGGAATCAGGTCGGAGGTCCTAACTCGGACGAACCTGCTCATCCACCCCCGATCCCTATCCTCGTCGATGCTTGAAAAGGGAGCCTTGCTGGCTCGTCGAGCCAGTTTAATCAAACCCCCTCGAAACATTCGGGGGCTGTTCAACCGAAGTACATGATCGAGGGTAAAAGGATGATCACCCTCGACCTTATCTACAAAAAATCGGAAAAGATAAACAATTCGCCACATGGAGGGGTGAATTTGACCTAAGGTAACCTCGTACTTCCTACAGAACTCCACAATTATCGGATCTACGGGCCCTAATGTGAATGGATAGGTGTACACACTAAGATACCCCTCTACTTGCGTGGTGATAGCTTCGTCGGGAGAAGGGATCACCACTTCTTTATCAGCCCAATGGCATTCCGCCTTCACCCTCTCAAGATGTTTATGGGAGATGGAGCTGATGTAGTCCGACACGGGTTTGCCTCGACCAGGCACCGATGAGGCCTTTTCGACCTTAAAATCGGAGCTGGTGTGGCACCCTACGGGGATGAAAGCCTTCAATGGAGGTTCTGATGAAGGCTCATCAGCACGAACCGTCTAAGTTTCATCAACAGGCTGAGCAGGGGAATTTTGCCTTGAAGGAACCGACTTGGAAGTTTTTGCCATTGAGATAGTAGGAGCAAGAACTAGAGGAAATTTCAGAAGGGTTTGAGCACTTTCTGGAGAATGAGATCAAGGAAGAAGTTTGAAAAAAGCAGTTTTGTTAATAGAGCAAAAGTAAAGAAGTTAATCCGTGGTAAAAGGGGTTATTTATACTTTATCAAAGGCGGCGACACCAAGCACGAGGCAACCAGGCATTAAATGCACGCATTAAATGCCTGCAACAGGAACGATGTTCTGAAGATGGGACCTGTGATGATTGCCTACATTGGCAATTGCGTACGTCACAATTCTGCCGTCACGCCTAGGTTTCTTTTTAATATATTAGTTGATGACTCTGCCCACGTGTCGTGATCAATGCTTATATCGGTTACTTGCCCCACGAGATCGGAGGGCGGAAATTCATATCGTTTCTTGTCCTTACTCTCCAATAAACGCGGGGACTATGTGTATTGGGTCGGATATAAATAAATGAAATCGGGCCGGTCACAATCAAGGGAAGACAGGATGGTTATAGCATGAGGCCGAACTACCTCGGTCCGGGATCGAGAAGTCGGGCACGCAGGTTGGAGCAGCCGAGACGAGACCACCGATATGGTTGGCCAAGGAACACTTAGAGATTGAGGGTCGGCCTCGAATCGTGTATCTCGCCATTCACCGGGTATCTCGCCAGGAGTAATTATCTCAATCATTATAGCCGTTATGCCACGATTTAAGGAGATTCAATCCCGTATTTAAGGGGATTTATCTTGTAATTGGTTACCTACCTTATTTGGAATTCTTATTTTTGCCTATAAGAGGCGTTCTCATTCACCATTGTAACACACAACATTCTCTGAAAACACAGTTAATATATTTTGGCTATTTTTTATCGCATCTGCTGTTCTCCAACATTACATTCGCTGTTCATCAGAATATTTTCCCATTTCTCATAGTTCATCGCCAATTCGCGGTTTGACTGTCCTTTTCTTATCATAATATTTTAATTGCTTTTGCCGTATTTTCACTTAGTATCAAATTGGTTCACAAATCCTTAGCGCCACGAATAAATTCAATTGTTATCCGGTTTTAAGGGTGAACACTATGCCTTATTGCTGGCTTCTTCAGCTGCTCTATCAATAACCTACATTCACAAACAATAGAATTTAAGGAAGGTGCCCTTCTTTGATCGTCCATATTACAGAATCAGTAGTAATTTCTAGAGGGAGCATTCTGAGTTGCAGTCCAATCTTTAGGTCATGCATTAGTGAAGGTAGTTCTGTCATTGTGCTAGTAGTATGTGGTATGTCTTTTATGTAGCGCACTACTCAGTCCCCACTACTATTTCTGAAGACTCCACCTATTCTTCTATATCTTAATTGGTTGTTGTAGCCCCATCAATTTCAAGTTTAAAAGACCCTATTAGTGGGGGCACCCACTTTAAATGGATAGTGATAGTGTCAGTATTTACCCCATGGTGCACTGCCGCATGGTAGTATTCCACTGCCTTACTAATGGTTTGGTTAACAGAAACATGATTCTTTTTTTTTTTTTGAAATAAATTATTGTTTCTAGTTAACCAGATGTTCCAAAAGTAAAAAAGAAGGAGAGACTTCCAAGAGATTATGTTATTAAAAGCCATGTTCTTTAGCTTATTCCAGGTGGAGACCCAGGAGGGTTGGGTAAAAAAAGAGTTTGACATTAATGTATTAAAAAAAGATGTGATTGATATCTTCTGCAGTATTTTTACAGAAGGAGCAATTGAGATTAATATTCAGGCCAATGTGGTGAAGATACTTGTCACGATCCAATTCCTACTATAGGCCGTGATGTCGCCCAACGTCGCTGTTAGGCAAACTATCAACTTAATTATTCATTTTATTACTTTTGAAATCATGAATTTTATTAGTAAAGAAATCAATACATTGAAAATCATGGATACATACAATATTAGTAAGATATAAAATAAAAAGGTGACAATATTAAGCAAAACAATTAACATCTACTAGAATATTCTAAAATTCGGTGTCACAAGTGCATGAGCATTTACTAGGAAGTACAATACCAATACAATATCTGTATGGAATATAAAATAGACAGGATATCCTGAATGAATATGATGGAGACTCCATGTGCTGCGGATCGTATCATGAGATGCAGCTCACCTTAAAGTCCCCTCAATAGTTGCGCCCCTGCGCCCGAATGACCACCAGAAATATACTTGCACAATAAGTGCATAAGTGTAGCATGAGTACGTAAATCAACGCGTACCTAGTAAGTATCTAGCCTAACCTCGGAGAAGAAGTAACGAGGGTTCGACACCAACACTTGCTAGTGGTCAAATAAATAAATATAATAAATTATAAATAAATATGAAACACAACAACAAATAATGAGGTAAGAACTGCAACTAAAAAGATCCTCTAACACTATGACAAATTGAATTTCTCAAATATCATATACTATCACAACACATAAGAAATATCAAGTGCTATCTCAAATAGATAAAGAATATCATATAAATTTCAACTCTCACAAAGGGGATATCTCATGAATATTGTGACTCCTAGCGACATTAGCACGAGTTATGCCGAGGTCGTATGGCCCGATCCATAATAGTCGTGTACATACAGTGCCGAAGTCTACGACCCGATCCATAATAGTCATGTACATACACTGCCGAAGTCTACGGCCCGATCGATGGATGCATCTCATATATACTGCTATTTCATAGCACTGCCGAGGCGTTCGGCCCGATACACAGGAAGAGAAGAAACTTATCGAATTACTGGCCACGTGTTGGCAACACAAGGACATGAGCATACAGTAAGCATGACTTTTATCAACGATCAAATATTCCGCCTAACAAGTCGGTTAATGAGGTTCGACCTAACATGATCTTTAATCAAATTTCCATTACAAGATTTAGGTAATTAAATTAAAAAAGTGTGTTCAAGTATTACAAGTATTGCATGGTAAAGTCCTAAGTCTACCCAGACATAAGCATGATCTTAGCTACATACAGACTCTCGTCACCTCGTGTGTACGTAGCACCCACAACTAATAACAAGTAACAATTATAATACGTACAGGGTAGTTTTTCCATCACAAGGTTAGACATGAGGTTTACCTCACTCCAAAATTCCATAATCGGCTCGAACGCCTCTCTAACACCCAATTCCAATGTCAAACAATCCAAACCTAATAAAAAATGTGTAAACCAATCAAAATATACTCCAATACTCGTAATTTAACAATTTATAAAAGTTTCAAACTCCGCTCGAAAAGTCAACAAAGTCAACCCCGGGGCCCATGTTCCCGAATTTCAAAAAATTTCAAAGATAAATATTACTCATAATACCACAAAGTCAAATATATAATTTATTCCCAATTCCATGTGTAATTTTGTGGTCAAAATCCAAAAATATAAATTCTAGGTTTTCTCCCAGAATTCCATAATTTCTACCAATTTTTATGTTTAAATTCACATATAACCCATGTATTTAACTTGCAACAAGTGAGAATAACTTACCTCATGATAGATTATGAAAATGGCTCCTTCAAATCGCCCAAGCAAGAGAGAAATGAGTGAAATGAGCAAAAATCCCGATTGGCCAACTTATAATCTGCTCAGACATCCTTCTTCACGAACGCGACACGTGCCTCGCATTCGCGAAGCACAAACTCAGCTCCAGTCCAAAAACCTCCTTTTGCAAACACGAGACAGGGCTCGTGAATGCGATTCATTTCCAGGCGAACCTTCGCGAACGACGAAGGCTAGAATCCCCCAGGCCCAGCTTCCCCCACCGCAAATGCGACACCTATGTCGCGAACGCGAAGAACCACTGCCTAGAACTTCGCGAATGCGAGGCCACCATCGCGAATGCGCCGAACAAAATAGTCCTCCAGCTCAATCCTTTCTTCGCGAACACGAGTCTCCCTCTGCATTCGCGAAGAATAAAACTAGAACCAATAATTAACAACAACAATTCATCTAAACTTGGTCAGAAACTATCTTGAAACACACCTGGGGTCCCTAGGACTCCATCCAATCACACCAACAAGTCCCAATACCTTATCCATACTTATCCAAAGGCTCAAAACGTCACGAATAACATCAAAACCACGAATCGAAGATCAAAATCCTTTTTTTATCTTTCAAACTTTGCCGAACGCGTTTGAATCGGACTTAAACATTCCGGAATGATGCCAAATTTTATGTAGAAGTCACAAATCACAATACGGACCTATTTAAGGCTCTAAATCCCAAACGTACATCGATAACGCCAAAGTCCTCTTCATATCAAACTTAGGAAACTCTAAACCTTCAAAATGCCAACTTTTCACAATAAGCCCGAAACGCTCCCGGATCATCCGATACTCAACCCGAATATACGCCCAAGTCCAAAATTATCATACGAACCTATCAGAACTTTCAAATCCCGATTCCGAGGTCGTTTACTCAAAAGTCAAACTTTAGTCAACTCTTCCAATTTGAGAATTATCCTTCCAAATCAACTCCAAAATCCTCAAAAACCTAAACCAACCGCACATGCAAGGCATAATACATAAATTGAAGCTACTCAAGGTCTCAAACCGCCAAACGACGTGATAGAACTCAAATTGACTGATCGACTCGTTACATCGTCCCCCACCTAAACATACGTCCGGCATCGAACGTGTTAGGAACCGTTCTAGAGTTTTCCAAAATCACTGTTTAACACCTCGTGCACTTACTCGTACCACCACAACCCATATGAACACATTAGCTCAAGACAGACTGAAGATCCTTCCTGCTACCTTAGCCCACGTGTCTTAGAACTAAATTCCAATATCCGGAATTCTCTATAAGGTTTGATTCTAACATACGTACACTAGATCAATCTCAACACGCTGTACCATTACATGTTCATGCACTCATGCTGAAATCACACAATACACCGCATAATTTGTATGCCCATAATAATATCCTCCAACCATAATAACTGCAAATTCACGAACCCGATGCCTGCAGTATACCTCATAACACATATCATCCCTGTTCCAATCGTCGCAATACTGCAACGATGAAAGAGATGTGCAGAAACTCATAACTACCTGCCAAATCAATAACTCATGGAGTCTCTCCACTTGACAAGAACCATTGCTTCATTCTGAACTGACTAGAGACATTTTCTGGCAACATATATTATATAAATCCTATTGCACTGATTTTAGGTCCAACAACCTGTCTCACCTAGTACAAGCTGCTCGAGCAATTAGCCACCTCAAATAGTGTCTAAAACCTCATACGGCGCAATCAATGAGCCAACAAGCTACAACTCGAACATGACCAGTAAGGAAAAATGAACTCTGGTAAAGAACTACCCAGCCCGTATAACATTGAAAGCAACTAGACAAATGCTATGAACCCATCTTAAGGGTAAGAAACAAAACACACGGAATATATATAAGGAACCGTACCCAACATCTCACTGTTGCAGCGTGTAACCCGATCTAAATATCATACCGTGGCGACATGCCACTCGATCACACATAACAATCAATAAGGAAATACCCATCGAGCCAAAATGCTCATACCCACGAAATGATCGAATACCGACCACAAGTACGCTAAGTGCATAAACAGAACCCTGGGGAGATGATAACATCATGCGCTACAAAATCCAAGCACAACTAAGGTGCAATAAACGACCAACATCTCGGGAGCCATCTCGCTCATATAACACCACAAGCTACACATGATCACAACACTCATATGAATAGTCAAGTTATCTCACAACCCACATAGCATAAAAGAGTAGCACCTGAAATAGACGAAGGCAAGAATATCATACACCACGCCCGAAGATTCATCCATAAGTAAAACTATGCTGAATAAGCATATCTGATCTGGTATAAAACATACATCCACATAAGGCTTATCAACGGATCTCAAGCCGATATAGATCATCCCAAGATGGGTCAATAACCTTCCAAAGATCCACAATGACCCTATTTATGATACATTCGATCTATCGTCCAATCCGTATCAAACACCCACAGTCTGCAACCAAAGAAATAGAGCGCCTCTCAGATATAAACTCCCCCATCAGCGACAATACTAGAATCTCCATACCTAATTTCACTCTCTGCCCCTTAAATGACCGACATACCACACTTATATCATCATCCCATGGGAGATACCCCCACAACCTTTCGCACTAGGTAGCAAAGTGTGCACATCCATGGCCACCTACCGTACTTTTTCTGTAATGCCAATAGAGAATCCACAATCAACACACAATGCCTCTTCCACAACACACCCTTCTCAGGAAACACTAAAATAGCGCCAGCATACTCTGGACATCTGAAATTTCTCCCTAGCTCTTCCGAGCTTGTGACATTCTTGTCAAAACTGGATCGCAACCTTGATCCTCAAATTCCAATTCCATACCGCTCTCTGCACCTATCATGCTGCTACGCCAGAGTACAAGAATTACATCAAAACTCCTAAACCACCGGTATAATAAACACTTCATCGGCTAGAGGCCTTTCACTTAACTCATTTCAGGAGAAAAGTCGCAACACGCAACCAACTCCCTATAACTGCAAAAAATACAAACCTCAAATCGCGGTCTAAACTACCATAAATTCTTCGGAACCCATCTATTCGTAATCCAAACTATCAGAATTGAATACCTCCAAATCGATCAAATCACAGAGACTGCCAAGCCCACAAGTATAGCCACAAAACACCTGTATAATGTTATCATACTTAGGGGAACCGACCATCTCCATAACCATGCTGATTCAAACCACTACAAGCTGACTCAACGTCTTCCGATTTACTCTTGACTGCTTTCGAAGTAAACCTCCCCTCAAACTCATGACAGACCGCAATCAACACTGATCCCGAGTGACCCAAATCACGAGACCACGTCATCTCAATACCCATAAGTCATTTTATACCCTTCTCATGTACTCAACAGTATCTCCAGCTGATACACTTGTACTGATTAGATCTTCTGCGAATCCGAAGCTGTTTCTCCTATTTCTCTAACACTGCACCGCAGAATCGATGATAACTTAGAAATACTCCAAGTCCCTTCACCCTCTACCGCAAAACCCAATCCCCAGCCACATAACGAACCTGAAAATCCTTATGCACCACACCTTAAATCTTGAATCCACTAGAATCTTTATTGAGAGTCTCCCACTCTAATCCAGTTCTAATTATTTAACCCAACAACTAGTGCTCCGTTAGCACATGAGCACTCCAATGAAGCAATGGATGAATCCTTTCCCTTGTACATCATATCTGCCAGAAATATAAAATCTGAATCCTTCCACATCCCTCACATATCAATAAGGTTACACGTAGCACACGTCCATCAAATCTCTTACTCGAATTACCCCTGATATTTTCTTCTCTTAGTCGTAACTAATCCACCAACGTATCAATAACTGAAACTGCAAAGGCATATGACCACGTGACCTAATCATAGACAGTAGACTTCACCCCCCTCCCCACTCCCCCCCTCTTAGCTTTAAGCTACAATCGCATAACCCAAAACTCGTAATGACTCCTCCTTCTCAGTTACCATGATCTCACACTGTTACTAAGCCAAATTCTCACAAGCTCTTGTTGCACTAATCATAACACATCCCGAATCATCAGCCACAATCACACACTCGACCTCTTAGGAGTCGTAACATCCTCTTCACAGGATCTAAGCCCACATTGTAGTACATGCCTCCCGCTAGGTAGAAAGTAGAACTCTTCGTAGGAACTTTATAAAAAATCACGCAACTGCTACTAACCTGCTCACGATGATAGCATACATGTGTAATTCTATATCGACATCTTCCAATGACATTGCCCTGGTTACAACTACCACGAAATCAGTAATTCCTCCTGAGCCCATACTCGTCCACTAGCTGTAAGAGTCCGTTCATTTTCCATTAGCATCAACTGAAGGTCCAATAATACGTTGCAAAACTCGAAGTCATGTTGCATCCCAAAACGATAATCAAGATTTCACATCCCTCTACATTCGAAGCAAACTTTTCTCGTCACATTATACTTCCTAAGCAAACTACTCGATCTCTGCTGCTCGTACTTGACCCGCTAATAATTCAACTACCGTGAGACATAACCCTCCATGCCCTTCCTCATCCTTCGCTACTAAAATACTGCCTCAATCATAATCCACCTCTATAGCATCCGAACGAATAAATTGCCATCAACCCTAAGCCTCAATAAAGATCATCTTTCTTAAGCCATCAACACTAGAAACACCGATTCGACCCAAAAGCCGCCATATATCGCCATCTCTCATAACCGCTTCTTAGGTACCATTTCATAACGACATGCCCCTAGCGGCAAACAAATGAAGACCATCATACCGACGAGCCTTAATGCGTGCACACAAGGACGATGACACTACTACATAAACAAGAATTCCGCCAAGTTCGAAAATCCCAATCTTACAACTCCGTTAACCAGTGCTTGAACATCCACAGTCCAATCACCTCTCCTGCACTGGAATTAAATACCGAACCTCCCAATCGTTTGTTGTCGCGACACATAGGTAAGCACTCCACCATTTATAATAGCACTGCGTGATAACAACACATGAACATCATAATACACCGTGCATAACCCCAAACTTATGGCCAACACCAACACTGGGCTGAAATGACTGAACACTTCTCCACGAGGCAGTGATAATAGTTCTCCCGGGTACGCAGGGAAGAACACCCTGCACCACAACTGCAGCACCACTGCAACTCCTCGATGCCCAATTAATAACAAGAGCCCAACATTGCATAAGAATGCGTACGAAGGAAATGAATACATATGCTCCAAGAAATCAAATCGTACGACGAGGAATCAAGAAGGGAAGTTCTCGTAACAGCCATGTATCATCTCGAAGATAAGTACAGACGTCTCCGTACCGATCCACAAGACTCTACTAGGCTTTCTCATGACTCGTTAGACGTAAGTGAACCTAGAGATCTGATACCAAGCCGTCACGACCCAATTCACACTATAGGCCGTGATGCCGCCCAACGTCATTGTTAAGCAAGCCAACAGTGAACTATTAACTTAATTATTAATTTTGTTACTTTTGAAATCATGAATTTGATTAAGTAAAGGAATTAATGTATTGAAAATCATGGATACATACAATATTAATAAGATATAAAATAAAAAGGTAACAATATTAAGCAAAAATTAACATCTACTAGATTATCCTAAAATCTGGTGTCACAATTACATGAGCATTTACTAAGAAGTACAATACCAATACAATATCTGTTTGGAATATAAAATAGACAGGATTACTTGAATGAATATGATGGAAACTCCGTGTGTTGTGGATCGTATCATGGGATGCAACTCACTGTAAAGTCCCCTGAATAGTTGCGCCCATGCGCCCAATGACCACCAGAAATATACATGCACGATAAGTGCAGAAGTATAGCATGAGTACGTAAATCAACGTCTACCTAGTAAGTATCTAGCCTAACCTCGGAGAAGTAGTGACGATGGGTCGACAGCGACACTTAGTAGTGGTCCAATAAATCAATATAATAAATTATAAATGAATATGAAACACAACAACAAATAATAAGGTAAGAACTGTAACTAACAAAATCTTCTAACATTATGAGTAATTGAATTTCTCAAATATCATATACTATCTTAACACATAAGAAATATCAAGTGCTATCTCAAAAAGATAAAGAATATCATATAAATGCCAGGTGTCACTCAAATAGGAAATCTCATGAGTATTCGGACTCCTAGCTATATTATGCACGAGTTATGCCGAGGTCGTATGGCCCAATCCATAATAGTCGTGTACATACACTACTGAGGTCGTACGGCCCGATCGATGGATGCATCTCATATATACTGCTATTTCATAGCACTGTCGAGACGTTTGACCCGATCCCCATAAAAAGAAGAAACTTATCGAATTACGGGCCACATGTTGGAAACATAAGGACATGAGCATAAAATAAGCATGACTTTTATCAATGATCAAATCTTCGGCCTAACAACTCAAGGTAGTGAGGTTTAACCTAACATGATCTCTAATCAAATTTCTATTACAGGTTTGAGGTAATTAAACTAACAAATTGTGTTCAAATAGTACAAGTATTGCATGGTAAAGTCCTAAATCTATCCGGACATAGGCATGATCTTAGCTACGTACGGACTCTCGTCGCCTCGTGCGTATGTAGCACTCACAACTAGTAGAAAATAATATTTATAGCACCTACGGGGTAATTTTTCCCTCACAAGGTTAGACAATAGACTTACCTCGCTCTGAAATTCCATAATCGGCTCCAACGCCTCTCTAACACCTCATTCCGATGCCAAACAATGCAAAACTAATCAAAGAACGTGTAAACCAATCAAAATATACTCCAATACTTGTAATTTAACAATTTATAAAAAATTTCAACTCCGCTCGAAAAGTCAATAAAGTCAACCCCAGGCCGTGTCCGGATTTCAAAGTTTTTTGAAGATAAATATTACCCATAACACCACGAACTCAAATATATGATTTATTCCCAATTCCATATCCAATTTCGTGGTCAAAATGCAAAAATACAAATTTTAGGTTTTCCTCCCAAAATCTCACAATTTTTTTACGAATTTTCATGTTTAAATTCACATCTAAGCCATTTATTTAACTTGAAATAAGTAGGAATAACTTATTTCATGATAGATGAAAATGGCTCCTCCAAATCACCCAAAAATCTCCCAAGCAAGAGTGAAATAGTGAAATGAGCAAAAATTCCGATTGACCAACTTATAATCTGACCAAGCGTCCTTTTTCGTGAACGCGGCACGTGCCTCGCGTTCATGCATCACAAACTCAGCTGCACTCCAAAACCTCCTTCGCGAACTCGAGACATGGCTCGTAAACGCGATGCTTAGCCAGGCGAACCTTCACGAATACAAAGGCCAAAATCTCCCTGGCCCAAGTTCCCCCTCCGCGAATGCGAAGAACCATTGCCCAGACCTTAGCAAACGCGAGGCCTCCATCACAAACGAGCTGAACAAAATAGTCCTCCAGCTCAAACCCTTCTTCGCGAATGCGAGCCTACCTCCGCATTCGCAAAGATCAAAACCTGAACCAGCAACAACAATTCTTCCAAACTTGGTTTGAGACCATCCCGAAACTCACCCAGGGCCCCCGTAACCCCGTCAATCACACAACCAAGTCCTAATAACTTATCCAAACTTATTCAAAGGCTCGAAATGCTACGAATAACATCAAAACCACGAATCGACGATCAAAATCTTTCTTTTAACTTTCAAACATTCAAACTTCGCCGAACGCGTTTGAATCATACTTAAATGTTCCGGAATGACACCAAATTTTACGTACAAGTAACAAATCACAATACAGACCTATTCCAAGGCTCGGTATCCCAAATGCTCTAAATCTCAAATGCCAACTTTCACAATAAGCGCCAAAACGCTCCCGGATCATCAGATACTCAATCCGGACATACATCCAAGTCCAAAATCATCATACAAACCTATCAGAATCTTCAAATCCCGATTCTGAGGTCATTTATTCAAAAGTCAAACCTTGGTCAACTCATCCAAGTTAAAGCTTCCTAATTGAGAATTATCCTTCTAAATTAACTCAGAACTCCTCGAAAATCGAAACCAACCACACGTGAAAGTTATAATACATAAAGTGAAACTTCTCAAGATCTCAAACTATTGAACGACGTGTTAAAACTCAAAATAACCGATTAGGTAGTTACAGTACTGCCTTGTGAGAAGCCTGTTGTGATGGAGAAACCAAGTGAAGAATTTAATGTTGTTATGGACTCTTAGCTTCCATATCCAACCAAAATGTTCTTCCTATTCTACGGTTGACTCCCAATTGAATCAAAATGTTCTTCCTGTTCTACAGTTGGCTCCCAATTGAAGTCTATGAAGGAGTATGCTGATTTTTCACTGAAGAGACCAATCTTGGTGAGGTTCCAAATGAGTTTGTCTTCGGCAGAAGAACAATGAGGGATGGAAGTGTTTGCATGATTCTTTTTGTGGCTGTAGGGATGGGATAGTGTATGCCATTGAAGTCCCATTCACCATTATTATGCATAATGTTGATTTTCATGGACTCCGCAAGCTCTTGCCAGCCCCCTTGGAGGATGGATTTGAGGGATTGCATGTTAGAGATCCTTGTATCAGTTAGAAATTTTATCCTGTCACCCTTTTGAACCATCCACCTAGATGCTTTTGTGCAGTATAAATAGTTATATACACAATACGACGAATAGCTTGTTTGAGTGTTTTTCTAAAATCAACTTATTTTAGAAAGTATTTTTTTCAAAAGTGCTTTCAAATAAAATTTTTTGGTGGCAGTTTGTGTTTGACTATTAATTTAAAAAATGCTTTTGAGCAAAAATTTGTGTTTGACCAAGCTTTTAAAAAGTGCTTCTAAAATATATTATTCTCACAAGTACTTTTCAAGAGCACTACTTTTTCTGCTTCTCAAAAAATACTTCTGCTTATACTCAAAATACTTTTTTCTACTAAAAGCTTAATCATAGACTTTAACTTTGAAAAATTAACTTTTGAAAAAAAAAATATTTTTTGCTAAAAAACACACAACCAAACAGTACCAACCACACATGAAAGTTATAATACATAAAGTGAAGCTTCTCAAGATCTCAAACCATTGAACGACGTGCTAAAACTCAAAATAACCGATTAGGTAGTTACAGTACTGCCTTGTGAGAAGCCTGTTGTGATGGAGAAGCCAAGTGAAGAATTTAATGTTGTTATGGACTCTTAGCTTCCATATCCAACCAAAATGTTCTTCCTATTCTACGGTTGACTCCCAATTGAATCAAAATGTTCTTCCTGTTCTACAGTTGGCTCCCAATTGAAGTCTATGAAGGAGTATGCTGATTTTTCACTGAAGAAACCAATCTTGGTGAGGTTCCAAATGAGTTTGTCTTCGGCAGAAGAACAATGAGGGATGGAAGTGTTTGCATGATTCTTTTTGTGGCTGTAGGGA
>MCJB01000137.1:16537-43284 GCA_002018475.1 Nicotiana obtusifolia
TCCGCAAGCTCTTGCCAGCCCCCTTGGAGGATGGATTTGAGGGATTGCATGTTAGAGACCCTTGTATCAGTTAGGAAGTTTATCCTGTCACCCTTTTGAACCATCCACCTAGATGCTTTTGTGCAGTATAAATAGTTATATACACAATACGACGAATAGCTTGTTTGAGTGTTTTTCTAAAATCAACTTATTTTAGAAAGTATTTTTTTCAAAAGTGCTTTCAAATAAAATTTTTTGGTGGCAGTTTGTGTTTGACTATTAATTTGAAAAATACTTTTGAGCAAAAATTTGTGTTTGACCAAGCTTTTAAAAAGTGCTTCTAAAATATATTATTCTCACAAGTACTTTTCAAGAGCACTACTTTTTCTGCTTCTCAAAAAATACTTCTGCTTATACTCAAAATACTTTTTTCTACTAAAAGCTTAATCATAGACTTTAACTTTGAAAAATTAACTTTTGAAAAAAAATATATTTTTTGCTAAAAAACACACAATCAAACAGACTATAAGATGGAGAAGAAAATTGAGGGGTTTGGCATCCCCAATCTCCTCGAGCCAGACCCCAATGAGTGGAATAAGTGGTGACGGAATATATAAGTTAAAAAAGGTGGTCTGTCAGTTTGAACTTTTCAAAAAAGAAAAATCTAGGACAAATTATCAGACGAGACAAAACAAAGAACACATAGTGATGTTTAACAAGGACAGATTAAACATTAGTCACCACTGAGTCTGTTATGAAACAGTCACAAACTATTGTTGCAGCTTGACAGTCACGCTGGAGGAGGGGGATGAATAAAATTGCCTCTTTCCCATGTAAGGGGGGTTGTGGAGGTATCTCGTGAAAGAATTATTTTGGATATAGACGGATTTAACATTTCAACATTATGGTTTTTTCCACTAGAATCCATGATTTACTGGAATCGAATTAATTAGAGGTGTGCTATAATAATCTTGATTTTCGGAAGTCTGATACAGGTGTGGAAATTCATTAAAATGTCGCCTCCATCTCCCAACCCAAGTCAATGTTCAATCAAACCAAAAAAATAACAAAAGATAACAAATGCATATGGAATCTGTTTCTCTTGTATTTTGTGGTAAAAAGAATTTTTTTACCATATCATTTTGAATTTTTCCCTCACCCAAGCAGCTACGGCCATTGCTTTAGGCACCCAATTCTTTGGGGTCTCATTTTTTTAAATATGTTTTTTATGATTGATTTTTCTTTCAAAAAATATAAAATATTTATAGAAAATGAAAGATAACTATTTACTCAAGGATTGCTAATGATGTTGGTTAATTTACCGTATGGCATTCATCATTTTTGTCTATTTTTCATAATAGAACTTGTATTCTGTATTTTTTTTCCTGCTCCGATTAAGCCATTTATTCTCTCAAAACTAAAGGCAAAGGCATTGAATAAATCAAATTGTATATTCATTGCCATTATTTCTCAAGTTTTCAAGCACGATCATAATCAAAACTGATTAAAGATGTGAAATATTTTGTATATTTTTATTCGTTTTCACTTCATAGCGGTAGAATGTTTTTTCCCATTATATATTGTCAATTGGAAAATAACGATTAAAAAAATTATATACATATCATTAATAACTTTGCATTTCAAAAAATAAAAAAGTAAAATAAAAAAAGACTTAAAAAAGAAATATGTTCTCCTGTTTCAAAAAGATTGACACTATTTATTTATTAATCTGTTCCAAAAATATAAATACATTCTTATAATTCCTTGATGAGAATCATTTAAAGTCACACAAATGATATGACTTGTTTAAGACCATAAGTTTTAATAATTTTATGGGCACAAAATGTTATGGTATATTTAAAATTACAAGTTTCAAAAATCTTCTTCTTTTTTTTGGTTAAATTTTATGCCAAGTCAAAATAGAATAAATAAATTAAAACAGAAAAAATATAATCTTTTTTAAAGCTTAAGACCTCTTTAAATAATTTTGCTTTAGGCCACAACTTTTCTTGAGCCGCCCTGCCCTCACCAAATCAATTAAGTGGTGAAACTTTCATGCTGCGAATAGCACAAGTGCACAAAATCACGTTTGTAATATGTTGTCTTTATTATCAGAAATTCGTGTAGTGCATATATGTGGAAAAGACAAAAAGAGTTCAACTACCTCCTCTTGCATTTGTCCAACCTTTTTCACCATATAGAATCATATCGCAATTTATGAAATGTGTTTTTTTGATTATTTTCTATCAGTTCTTCTCCTTCTATAATATCTCTCGAGCAGTGTCTTTACTTTCTTTCTAGTATACTTCTTTCTAAATTTAATCAATTCAATATATTATTTCGTACTAATTAACTTGGAGATCAATGAAGATCAAAGATGCAAAAGAGCACGAAAATAACCCGTGCACCGTTTGATTACCCTAAATTTCAGATAACAATTGAATTTATACGTAGTTTTAAGTATACGTGGTATAACCTGATACAAATGACGAATAATATAATGAAAGTCAAAATTAAGTGATAAATGAAAAGAACGCAAACCACCTGTGTTAGACGCTTTTGATCGTTGGTTGATTCTTCTTTGGCAGGGATTTATTATAGTAGAAATTGAAACAAGTTAATGAATAAATGATTCCAGAGAACAATATGCCACTATTTCTTTTATTGATGATTGAAAAAAAACTGTGTCTACAAATAATTAAACCCTCCCTTTATATAGTAGGGGGGTCGTACATTTGGTGCAACTCCATACAAGGTAAAAAATCTCCTGATTTGCTAATTAAGCGATTTTATTGATTTGTGCCAAGATTCCCGCTGCGATGTTCGTCTCATTACAGATATTCTATCTTTCCGTCATTTAAGTTTGGTGATCTTCCCTCGGGCATTTTCGGAGTCAGGATCGATTTCGGACCACGGGCTCAATGTTCTTCGAGGTTAGACATTCTGGTCTCGTGTTTTGCTTCGATGAAACTCAGGTTCGATCTTCAACCCTACGCAATCCGAACCCGATCTGTCGTACAATAGTTGAACTAGTGTTGACCATATAGATTCGAGCCCGATTTCGACCACATACAATTGGGCCCGACTTCGATCGTATACAGATAGTCTCCTCATTTTTCGGAGAGTAACGATGAGAAACGATATGAGCCTTAGATTCTCACCATACTGGATTCCGATCCTCACTCTGACAAGTGACGATAAACTTATGATGTACGCGATATGGGAATTGAAAACGTCCCATCAGAAAAGCCCTTTAAAGCATTAAATGTGTGTCAATTGATGTTCTGCCGCTTTGGGATGCAACCCGCCGTTTTGAAAGACTATAAATACCCTCGTTCACTCTTTGTATTCAAGTGTTTGTGCTATTTTATAAAAATTTCATCGTTTTTATCTTCAAGACCCCCTGCCTTCTGGTTTTCTGAAAATACTTCACAAGCTATCTTCAGATTATATTTTCTTTATATCAGCATCTTTTTGTTTCTTCGTCTATTAAAAAATAATGGCGAAGACTTCGAAATCCGTTCCCCAAAGACAAACTCCCTCTTCTTCTCAACCTGCTGAGAACGTTTCGCCTGTCGTCATCGATGAACCTATACCGGAGCCCCCTCTGAAGGCATTTGTACCAACCGGGTGCTCAACCGGAGCCGATTTCAAGGTTGATAAAGCTTTCTCAATATCAGGCCGATGCGAACCGGTCACGAGATACATCTGTTCAATCACCGACAGAGTTCTCGATAAAGTCAAGGAAGACTGTAACTGGGTCGACAAGTGTGTGGGGATTCCTACGCCTGAAGAAGCAATTACTACCCACGTGGAGGGTTTTTTAAGTGCTTAAACTTATCCCTTCACGTTGGGCTCTTTGGACCCGGTCATTATTGCCTTTTGTAAAAGGTACGAGGTGACCCTGGGCCAAATTCATCCTTCTTTCTGGAGGATAGTTATCCTTCTCCGTTTTTTTGTAGACAAGATCGAGGGGTATCCTTTCATCGTCGATCATCTCATGCGTTTGTACAGTCCCCGACTCTACCGAGGGGGGTTGTTAAAACTTGCTCGTCGGACAAGCAAGGCCCCGTTCTCAAGTATTGATGAGGATGGGGATCAAGGTTTGTTGGGTCGATTTGTTCGAGTGAAAACATCGGATCTAATCCCGGCCGAGGATATTCCATTCCCCGAGAAATGAAATATGAAGCGTAAGTGTAACCCTGCTTACTAATTTGTTTACCGTTCTCCCTTTTGCCCTTCCTCTTATCAATTTCCTATGGCATAACTGTTTTTCGGATGCCGGATGAAATTCCTCATCTCAAACAATGGGTCGAGGGGATCGTATCCCAAAAACCATATTCCGAGCGCGCATTGCGCGAGCCTTCGAAAGGCCGGTGGGAGGCCCGACTTCATGGTGAGATAAGATACATTCGAGCTTAATTCTTTATGCTATCAATTTCTAACTTGTTCTGCCTTTCATTTGCAGGTTTATCAAAACATGTTGAGATGAGACCTCCAGCCGTGGGCGATGATGTTCCCAAAAAGCCCCCTGTTTCGAAGCAGGATAAAGAGAAGAAAAGAAAAGAGGCCCCAAGTTCTCCAGACCTCGAAAAGAAGAGATCAAGGAAAAGATTGGCTCGTAAGCCCAAGGGGAGTGCCAGTGATCGAGTATTATCTTCGGACTCGCTACGTCGATTGAGATATGAGTTTGAGGAGGAAGAAGAGGATTTTGACCCTGTGGCTAGTGTGCCGCCACAGTCTGAAGGGCGAGGGGTCTCTGAACCAGGGGTTAGTGAAGCGGATCTTCGTCGATTTGGGGAACCCGAGATGGAGATAAGAACTGGGGATTCCCCAGATACGAGGAGAGTACCGCTAGGAGTATTGGGTCCGATTGAGATGGTTGATTTACCCTCTTTCTCGGAATTAATGTTCAACGAGGCCCAAATAGCAAAAGAATGTTCCTTGGACGGAGATCATAGATCGAAAGACCCTTTCCGTGGATTTTTCGATGGTGTGGATTCGACGTCCATGGAAGATGTTCTTGGGCTCGGTAATTTAGAGGTACCAAGGAAGAGCTCATCCACCAATACAAGCGGGATTTCCTTCAGTCCAAAATTGGTCGATCGGTTTCCCGCGCCAAGCATTTACCCTTATCGAAAACGTTCCATATCTTTCACCATTCCCGAGGATGCACGGGTTCTTTCCGCCCCCGTCGGGGCGGCCAGTTATCTTCGGTGCTTGGTGACCGAGGAGGATCAAGAAAAAATGAACGAGGTGGATGCGTCTTGCCTGTTCAATGAAGCTCAACAGGCGTTGAATCGAGCAACTTCCAGCTTTACTCAATGCCCTTTGTTATGTACTTTAAAATTTCAAGTAATTATAACATCTTCTTTTATGCTTGCATGCCTCTTCTGAGGAGGAAGAAAAGGATTTTGACCTTGTGGCTAGTGCGCCGCCACAGTCTGAAGGGCGAGGGGTCTCCGAACCAGGGGTTAGTGAAGCGGATCTTCGTCGAGTTGGGGAACCCGAGATGGAGACAAGAACTGGGGCTTCCCCAGATACGAGGAGAGTACCGCTTGGAGTATTGGGTCCGATTGAGATGGTTGATTTACCCTCTTTCTCGGAATCAATGTTCAACAACGCCCAAATAGCAAAAGAACGTTCTCTGGACGGAGATCATAAATCGAAAGACCCTTTCCGTGGTTTTTTTGATGGTGTGGATTCGACGTCCACGGAAGATGTTCTTGGGCTCGGTAATTTACAGGTACCGAGGAAGAGCTCATCTACCGATACAAGCGAAATTTCCTTCAGTTCAAAATTGGTCGATCGGTTTCCCGCGCCAAGCGTTTACCTATATCGAAAATGCTCCATATCTTTCACCATTCTCGAGGATGCCTGGGTTCTTTCCGCCCCCGTCGGGGTGGCCAGTTATTTTTGGTGCTTGGTGACCGTGGAGGATCAGGCAAAAATGAATGAGGTGGATGCGCCCTGCCTGTTCAATGAAGCTCAGCAGGCGCTGAATCGAGTTACTTCCAATAAGCTTTATTCGATGTACTTTGTTATGTACTTTAAATTTTCAAGTAATTATAACATCTTCTTTTATGCTTGCAGGCCTCGATACTTCACCATGAAGCTTTTCTCTAATTCCGGGAAGAGTCAAAACACTACGAACGGCTCAAAGGGGAGATAATGAATCTCCGTGCCGAACTGGAGCTTACCCAGAAGGATAATGCTGGATTGGTCGAGCAAGTAGAGAAAAAACTCGATCAAATTGATCAGCTTCGAACTGAAATGAGCGTGGTTAGAGCTGAGGCCGACGAGTGGAGGAGCAAGATGGATCAGCTGGCCACGGAAAAAGAGACATCTCAGGCACAGTTAGCTTCACCCGAGGCTCAGCTTAGAGAGGCAAAGGAAAAATTCAAAGCTCAAACCAGGAGTACCGACGAGTTTCAATCTCGAATCAGTACGGTTTATCTCAGATCGAGATAATATGGCTAAAGAGCTGAAAATGGCCAAGTCGGGAGTTACCGTGGTCAAAGCCAAAGCTGATGAACTGGTGGCTCAATATAAGGCTGATGCTGAAGCTGCTCAAGATCAATAAAGGAATATGGTTGACCATATGAGGTGGCAATCTCGCAGACTCGCCCTTGAAGAAATTCACGCTCGAGGCTTTGATTTATCGGCGGAGATCAAAGATGCCAAGATAGTCGAAGCCGAGGCCAGAAAATTAGCCTTTCCGGAGGAGGATGATTCCGAGGATTCAGTCAGATCTGAAGAATGAGAAGACATCGGAAATCCTGATGTCGAGGTGGGATCCAGCTGAGACCAAGTCGCTCCTGACCGAGTTTTATCTTTTCCCGTGTTTAATATTGTGTATCGAGATTGCTCAATTCTGTAAAATGGATTTTTGATATATATATGTAAAGCTTTCTTTTTACAACTTTCGAAATACCTTAGTCCTTGAATGCTATTAACTCGGAGTGGCATTAGCCTTTTGATTCGGGCATTTCCAAATAAGCGATGTGCCCTCAGATTTTGTTAACTCGAAACGGCCTTAGCCTTTAAAGTTCGGGGGTTGCCTAATAGGTCTTATATCCCCTCGAGTTCTATTAACTCGAAACGGCCTTAGCCTTTAAAGTTTGAGGGTTGCCTAATAGGTCTTATATCCCCTCGAGTTCTGTTAACTCGAAACGGCCTTAGCCTTTAAAGTTTGAGGGTCGCCTAATAGGTCTTATATCCTCTCGATTTCTGTTAACTCAAAACGGCCTTAGCCTTTAAAGTTTGAGGGTTTCCTAATAGGTCTTATATCCCCTCGAATACATTTTTTCTTCGGACGAAAGTCCCCGAGTGAGAGAGTGGTTATTCAAACTAAAGTTAAAGTGGCCTTTGGGCTCGTTTGATTGGAAGCAGGATGTTTGTATACAAGAGACTTCTCTTTGTTCTTGTTTAATAATAATGTATGTGTACAATTTGTGTTAGGGTCCGATCAATTTATTTGGGCACGGTTCATTTTACCGTTTGGCCCTTACATTGAATCTTATTGATCTTCGACCCTTCAATCCTAAATATCTTTCCAAGATAAAGTGGCCCCCCAATATTCGAGGTCGATTGAAGATAGGCCTCGAATACTGTCGTCACCGATTTGCTATCGGCCTTTAAATCTAAGTTAGCATGATTTACTGGTTGCCTCATTAAAAACCTTGCCGTAAAATCCATTTTGGGACAAAACCGGTTCAAGGAAAAAAGAGTGCAACGCGTGCTTTCAGACCTAATATCTCGTATGGCCCCCCGTTTGATACCTGCAAATAAAAATAAAGAACGGGTTTGTACCTTAGCAGTAATACCGCTTTAAGTGACTTATATTCTAGTTGTTTGGTAGTTTTTTACCATCCGAGCTTGTAGGATCCTTTTTCGGTGATTTTAATGATACAATAAGGTCCTTCCCAGTTTGGTCCCAGCTTCCCTTCGTTCGGAATCCGTGTGTTTGGTGTAAACTTTCTTAGTACTAAGTCCCCGACGTTAAAGTATCGAAGGTTGGTCCATCTGTTATAATACCTCTCGATTCTTTGCTTTTGAGCAGCTAGTCGAACAAGGGCGGCTCCACGTCTCTCATCTAACAATTCCAAGTTCGTATTCATGGCTTCGTAGTTCGATTCCTCTGTTGCATACCGGAACCTGACACTTGGTTCCCCGACCTCGACTGGTATCAAAGCTTCGGCGCCATAAACCAGAGAGAACAAGGTGGCTCCGGTGCTGGATTTCTCGATCGTACGATATGCCCATAGGACTTCGGGTAATATTTCCTTCCATCTCCATTTGGCATCGGTTAATCTCTTTTTGAGATTCTGAAGTATGATTTTGTTGGTAGATTCGACTTGTCTCATTCCCACTAGGGTGGTAGGGTGTCGATAGGATCCTTTTGATCTTGTGATCTTTGAGGAATTTTGTCACTCTGCTACTGATGAATTGCTTCCCGTTTTCGCATACGATCTCAGTTGGCATTCCAAATCGGCATATGATGTGATCCCAAATGAAATCGATGACTTCTTTTTCCCTAACCTTCTCGTACGCCTGCTCTTTCACCCATTTGGAAAAATAGTCAATCATAATTAATATAAATTGAGCTTTACCTGGTGTGTACGAAAGAGGGCCAACGATGTCCATCCCCCATTTCATGAACGGGCATGGTGATAGGACGGAATGGAGCCTCTCCCCGGGTTGATGGATCATCGGGGCGTGCCTTTGGCATTCGTCATATTTTCAAACAAACTCCTTTGCGTCTTTTTCCATGTCGATCCAATAATAACCGGCTCTGATTATTTTCCGAATTAGCGACTCGGCGCCTGAATGGTTCCTGTAAGTACCTTCGTGGATTTCCCTTAAAATGTACGCAGTGTCACCCGGTCCCAGACATATCGCGAGTGGGCTATCAAATGTTCTTATGAACAAGGTTCCATCTTCGGACAAGCTGAATCGGGCCACTTTCGTATGCAGGTTCCTCGACTCTTTTTGATCCGAGGGCAGTTTACCGGAACTGAGATATTCTACGTATTTGTTCCTCCAATCCCAAGTTAGGCTTGTCGAATTGATCTCGACATGGCCTTCTTCCACTACTGACCTCACAAGCTGTAAGACCTTTCCCGAGTTGAACTCGTCATCTTCGATCGATGACCCTAAGCTGGCGAGGGCGTCGGCCTCGCTGGTTTGATCCCGAGGTATATGTTGTAAGGTCCATTCCTGGAACCGATGCAACATCACTTGCAGTTTGTCTAAGTATCTCTGCATTCGCTCTTCCCTGACCTCAAACGTTCCATTGACTTGATTTACCACAAGAAAGGAGTCGCACTTGGCTTCGATCACTTCTTCTCCCAAGCTCTTGGCTAGTTCTAGGCCTGCAATGATGGCTTCATATTCTGCCTCATTGTTAGTCAGTTTCACAGTCTTAATAGATTGTCTAATTATGTTACAAGTTGGTGGCATCAGTACGATGCCAAGTCCGGATCCCTTCGCGTTTGAGGCACCGTCCGTGAAAAGGGTCCATATTCCCGAAGGAGTTCCTGAGTCAGCTAACAACTCTCTTTCGACCTCGGGTATTAGGGTTGGTGTGAAATCGGCCACAAAGTCTGCCAACTCCTGAGTTTTAATGGCTGTTCGAGGTCGATATTCAATGTCGTAGCCACTTATTTCTATGGCCCATTTGGCTAATCGACCTGAGAGCTCGAGATTATGCATCACATTTCTTAATGGGTAAGTTGTTACGACGCATATGGGATGACATTGGAAATATTGTTTCAGTTTCCTAGAAGCGCTTAACAAAGCGAGTGCCAGTTTTTCCAAGTGAGGATACATAGTCTCAGCTTCGCCTAAGGTTCTGCTAATACAATAAATCAGAAATTTTGTACCTTGTTCTTCTCGGACTAGGACTCCGCTTACTGCTATCTCTGAGACTGCCAGGTAAAGGTACAGTTGTTCGTACGCCTTCGATGTATGAAGCAACGGGGGCTCGATAAATACCTTTTGAGTTCTTCCAAAGCCTGTTGGCATTCCGGAGTCCATGAAAAGTTGTTCTTCTTTTTCAATAGAGCGAAGAATCGGTAGCTTTTATCGGACGACCTTGAAATGAATCGCCCTAGAGCAGCTATCCGTCCAGTCAACTTTTGCACGGCTTTCACATTATCTACGACCGCGATATCCTCGATAGCCTTTATCTTTTCAGGGTTGATCTCGATTCTTCGATTAGAGACCATGAATCTGAGGATTTTACCTGAACCCACACCAAACACGCACTTTTCCGGGTTCAACTTCATGTTGTACTGCTTCAATACACTGAATGTTTCCTGCAAATGGTTTAAATGGTCCTCTGCACGGATTTAACTAACATGTCGTCAATATAAACCTCCATTGTCTTTCCTTGTTGTTTCCCGAACATTCGGTTTGCTAAGCATTGGTATGTGGCTCCAGCATTTTTTAACCCAAATGGCATTACATTGTAACAGTATGTGCCATATTTAGTGATGAAGGAAATTTTTTCCTGATCACCTGGGTCCATCCGTATTTGGTTGTAGCCGGAGTATGCGTCGAGAAAACTAAGGGTCTCATGGCCGGCAGTAGCATCGATCATGCGATAGATGTTGGGTAAGAGGAAAGAGTCTTTTGGACATGCTTTATTCAAGTCTTTATAATCTACACACATTCTTAATTTATTCTCTTTTTTAGGAACTACCACTACTTTTGCCAACCAATCCGGGTATTTAACCTCCCGAATAGACCCTATCTTTAGAAGTTTAGTTATCTCATCCTTGATGAATGCATGTTTGATTTCGGACTGAGGCCTCCTTTTTTGTTTGACTGGATGGAACTTCGGATCCAGGCTCATCTTCTGAGTGGTTATCTCTAACGGTATACCTGTTATATCAAGGTGGGACCAAGCGAAACAGTCTTCGTTAGTTGTAAGGAATCAAATAAGTTTTTTCCTAAGCTCGGAGCTCCACCCCGAGCCCAGGTATACCTTTCATTCGGGAAAGTCTTCTCGCAATGTGACTTGTTCCAGTTCCTCGACAGTCGATTTGCTGGCATCGGAATTGTCGGGGGTGATGAAAGATTTGGGAATTCCATAATCATCATCCTCGACATATACTTGTTTATCCACATTTACCGAAGATGGTATCTGTGATTGCTATTTTGTCTTTCTCTCGACCTCTTGGTTTGGAACCGTTGGTGTTGGTGTCATTTCTTCCACCGCGAACATTTCTTTCACAGTTGGTTGCTCCCTGTAAACTGTTTTAAATCCATCAGGCGTCGTAAATTTCAGCACCTGGTGTAATGTCAAAGGTACCGCCCTCATGTCATGGATCCATGGCCTTCCGAACAGAGCATTGTATCTCATGTCCCCCCCGATCACACAAAACTTTGTTTCTCGAATGGTTCCAGCAGTATTTATTGGCAACGTTATCTCACCCTTGGTGGTCTCACATGCCATATTGAACCCGTTAAGTACTCGGAGGTCTAACAGGCCGAGTTTCTCCAAGACCCACGATCGGATTATATTGGCCGAGCTGCCTTGGATTGATTAACACATGTTTTACTCTAACTTTATGTATAAGTAAAAATATTACCAGTGCGTCATTGTGGGGTTGTACAATTCCTTCGGCATCCTCGTCATTAAAAGATAAAGTCCCTTCTAGCGTGTAATCTCGAGTGCGCTTTTCCCTAATAATGAATATTTTGGTACGTTTCAACCTCGGCCCTTGAGGGGTATCGACTCCACCGATAATCATGTTAACTGTATGTTGAGGTTCTTCCTGGCCTGTCTATTTGTTAGTGTTCCAGTTTCCGAAGTGATTTTTTGCTCGGTCGCTCAAGAATTCTCGAAGGTGTCCGTTACTGAGTAGCCTAGCTACTTCTTCTCTCAGTTGCCGACAGTCTTCCGTTTTATGACCGTGAGTGCCGTGATATTTGCATATCTGATTAGGATCGCTTTGGGTCGGATCAGATTGCAATGGTCGAGGTCATTTAGTATCTTTGATGCGACCGATAGCAGATACAATAGCGGCAACATCAACATTAAAATTATACTCCGATAACCGAGGTGCTTCTTTATGCCCGATGGGCCTTTCGAAATAGCTGTTGGTCATGAGCCCCCGGCTGTTCAGACCTCGGTCATTTCTCCTTTCATGTCTTGGAGAGTTTTACCCCAATACGCCAATTTTTCTGTCCCCGTGATATGGATGATGTCGATCTCTATTCGATCTTGGTTCGCGATAAATTTCCCTTCGGATTTTGTCATAAACTCTAACGGGGTAAATGGATCTCGAAGGGGCTCCGAGCTGATGGTCTTCGACTCTGATTTTTGACTGGTACCGGTTACGTACGTCAATCCATGTGACGGCAGGGTACTCTATTAAGTTTTGTTTTAGTTGTTGCGAAGCCGCTGAGCTTCGAACATTGAGCCCTTGAGTGAAAGCTTGAACAGCCCAATCATCTATGACCTGTGGCAGATCCATCCATTCTATTTGGAACCGGGACACGAACTCTCTGAGCATCTCGTTATCCTTCTACCTGACTTTGAAAAGGTCCGATTTTCGCGTTTTGACCTTGATGGCCCCGGCGTGTGCCTTCATAAAAGGATCTGCAAGCATAGCAACAGAGTCAATAGAATTAGTGGGTAAGTTGTGTTACCATGTCATGGCTCCTTTCGACAGGGTTTCCCTAAAAAATTTCAACAGAACGGATTCAATCTCGTCATCCTCCAGGTCGTTCCCTTTGATAGCGCACGTATATGCGGTTACATGCTCGTTCGGGTCGGTCATTCCGTTGTATTTGGGGATTTCTGGCATACAGAATTTTTTGGGTATTGGTTTCGGAGCCGCGCTTAGTGAAAAAAGTTTTTGTACGAACTTTTTGGAATCTAAGCTTTTAATACCGGGAGTGCCCTTGGGATTTGATCCACCCTGGAGTTGTAGGATTCCACCTTCTTGTTATTTGCCTTTATTTTCTTCTCCCCAGATTCTATTCGTTTAGTCAGTTCTTCGAGCATCTTCATAATTCCGAAGTTTGCCCCCGATTCACACTCATTCAACCTTCCTACAACCGATCCATCCTTACGGGTAATTTCCCGGGAAGGGCCAGGCTCAACCCTGTTCGAGATTTGGCTTCGATTTTGTAACTGAGCTATAGCTTCCTGTTGGGCTAGCAACATTTCGAAGATCATTCGGAGGCTGATCCCGTCCCTTTCGACATTTTGGGGATTTGGTGTCACTGATCGGACTCCCCTATGAACGCTAATTGAGGGGTCAGTAAGCTGATCTGCATCGGCCGCCACATGTGAATTAGGATCGATTGGAATTTCGTCACCGGGCGTTATGTTATTATTTTCGCCTTGATGATTGAACTCGTTATCAACATGCAGAGGTGCCGGTTGAGAGTTTGACATTTCTGTATTATAACCTGGAATCAAAGACACTTCAAAGAGCAAGTGTGAAGCAATGTGTGTGACGGAAAGTTGTATCAAGTATTCACTATTATCCTTAGCCCCACGGTGGGTGCCAAACTGTACCCTAAATTTTGGATAACAATTGAATTTATACGTGATTTTGAGGATACGTGGTATAACTTGATACAAATGACGAATAATATAATGAAAGTTAAAATTAAGTGATAAATGAAAAGAATGCAAACCACCCGAGTTAGACGCTTTTGATCATTGGTTGATCCTTCTTGGGCAGGGATTGATTATAGTAGAAATTGGAACAAGTTAATGGATAAATGAATCCAGAGAACAATATGCCATTGTTTCTTTTATTGATGATTGGAAAAAAAGTGTGTCTACAAATAATTAAACCCTCCCTTTATATAGTAGGGGGGTCGTACATTTGGTGCAACTCCATCGGGCATTTTCGGAGTCAGGGTCGATTTCGGACCACGGGCTCGATGTTCTTCGAGGTTAGATATTCTGGCCTCGTGTTTCGCTTCGATAAAACCAAGGTTCGATCTTCAACCCTATTACATTGGATATGCAACCCTGAGTTTCAGTTATATAGCAATTACTAGTTGACTACAACCAGACATGATCATGATTTATTCTATAAAGAGGAAGATAGCTTAATTTTAACAGAATATGTGCAGTGAAGGCTTATGAAAAAAAGACAGTCTAACTTAAACAAAATAGTTTCATGCAAATGCATCCAACAGTTAGGTATAACCATGAGAATGTCATTGAGATAGCCCAGAAGTTGCCCTCGAAGCTAGCAGATACAGACATAGAGAAGGAGAACATCTAACACTTAGATTTTTATACTTTAGTTAAGTGATAAGAGCTTATGAACTTTCAAGCTCACCCCAATTAAGATTATCAGATAATAAACTCGAGGATAAGACAAATAGGATGCAGGGAAAACAATATGTAGAGGTGAAGATCACAGCAGAATCATCAGTGAAAGAAAAACATGACGTCTAGGTAAACAAAATTAGATTAACAGAAATAATAGTAACTAAACAAAATAAAAGACCATAGTAGTAACTCAAAAAACAGTCTAACAAACGTAAGAACAGAAGAAAGCATTTAGACACTTAAAGTTCATGCTTAAGGTTAAAAGATATGGGATATAAACTTAAACAATTTCAGATTCATCTTAGTTATAATTATCGGGTAGTAGACTCAACTTCAAAGCTCTCAAAACTGCAGAGATGCAACAATACAGAGATAAGATTACTGCAAGTCAAAGAAAGCTATGGAGTTCATGTTGAACATAGACATATAATAACTTAGGCATGGAGACTATTGGAAAACTCAGAACAAAGATCAACAGGTATCAATTATGGTTTAATCAATCATCACTTAAAGACTCATAGCAGAACAAGCTAATCACAAGGAGTCGTTGAACTAACAGAGTATAGGTATTAACATGTTAAACACACATAGAACAATTGCAATATACAGAATTTATCTTGGCATATTTATATCATTCAGAGAAACGAACAAAAGAGAAAAGTGAGAGAGGTGCTGACCTTTTTGTGAGCAGCAAACCAAACGAGCTCTTTTCAATCGCTCAAAATTCCAGAACCCTCAAGTTTAGACCAGCAGTAGAACTCATCAAAAGAAGAGAAAATTAGTAAGAAACCTAAGGCTTGGAACCCTAAATCTCTCAGTGTTTTGTGTGTATTTCTCTTAGATAGTAGGATCGTGACTCATTCTTGTTAGGTGGTGGTTGGTGTGTTTTTTAGAGCATTTAAGACTGCTATTTATAGTAGCCATTGAGGCTCTAAGGTTCAGAGAGTTTGAATTGAATAGTGGAGAGTGACATCATGGCAATGATAATAGCAAATCGAATGAAAATCAGAAGACAGAGCGGAAAATCAGCATTGAGTTTACCTGAGTGAAGTAAGCTGATAGATGAGGTGCGAAGGACAGCTGGTCAGAACCCTAATACCTAGAGTTCATTGCATTTGACCTCTGGGTGTTGAATACCAACATTGAGGCCAGCTAATGTCCCAGACTCGCCTTTGGTTTGAAAAGACAGAGGAGGGGGTCTGGTGAGTTAAAATTTCACCGTCTGGTATGACCTCTTCAAAGAGGGTTTTTGAAATGAATGGCAAAAAAGGATAGGAATGATGAGCTTTGTGGTGTAGAGACAGAATGGAAGGCCATGCATGCCATGGATTTGAAAAGCCATGGTTGATTTGAAGTTTCATCAGGCTTAGGGTTTTCAGATTCGAAGGGTTTTGAATTTTATGAATGAAAAGGAATTTTCAGCAGGAATCGTGGTGTAGCAGGGACACAGAGATGATTTTAGGCCTTGATTTGAAGGATCGTAACAGAGCTCAGGCGATTTGAGCTTTCACCTTTGAGCCTAGGGTTTCAGAATTTTGGTGCTTTGAATTTGTGATTGAAAAAATGTTAAGTGAGAATCGCGGATAAGAAAGACAGGATGGACGATTTCTTGATGAGTTCATGGCCTTGCATGAATTTGTACAAGGCTTGGGTGATTAATGAGTCTGCAAGTTCGATTGAGAAGATAGAAGAAGAGGAAAGAGGGAGGTGACACGGTTGAGTGATGTGAGAATGATTTAGGGTTTCAGGGTAATGGGGTTAATCTCTAGGTTTAAGGGTGGGAGATAGGATCTAGGCCGTTGGATTTAATGATCAACGGCCTTGATAATTCGATCTGGTGGCCATTGAATTAAAAGATTTTGGACGGTTAGGATTCGGTCTTTGGGTACGGGTATTTGAATTAAAACGGGAATTAGGGAATAAATGCGAGCCGTTGATTAGATGGATCAACGGCTCAGAGGAGGGTGTGTTTGTTCTGTGAGTTGAGGTAAGGGTGACGTGGCGCGTTGTGATTGGTGCAAATGGGATCACTTGGATTGCCAACAAAGATGAGATGGGGTTGTTCAGACTAGGTTATTTCCGTTTAGGGTTGCACATTTGGACAAAAAATGATTTAAAAGGTGGCTATTTTGCATTTAAGTGAAGATTGCAATTGTAGCCTTTTGGTTTTAACCCCTTTTGAAATTAAGTTAAATAGACTTAATAATTTTTTAATAAAATATAGTAAAAATTATAGTTGTTAAATACTACTACTAATTATCGTAATTAATTGATTGTTTGTAAAAACACTTCACTAGGACATTAATTTTGGATTATTGAAATGGTAAACTTATTAAATATTTTAAGAAGTAATTTATGGAATTAATTATGGAATTTACATATAGAAATTATTTTTTACAAACCTAAAATAGTAAATATATTTGTAATTACAAAATGCTAGTGCCAAATGATTAATTTTGAAAATAATAGTAAATATATTTGTAATTATATAATGCTAATGCCAAATGATTAATTTTGTAGAAGTAGGTATTCAATGCTAGAGAATACTTTGAAAATATTTATTGCAAATTATTAACTATAAATAAATTAATTTTAAAAATGGAGGGTCAAAATTGACCGTCAACAGTGTCCATCATTTCTGATCGAGGTACGCAGTTCAGGCACTTCTGGAGGGTCGTACAGCATGAGTTAGGCACGTGGGTTGAGTTGAGTACATCATTTCACCCCCAGACGGACGGACAGTCCGAGCGTACTACTCAGATATTGGAGGATATGCTTCGCGCTTGCATTATGGATTTCGGGGGTTCTTGGGATCAGTTTTTGCCCCTTGCGGAGTTTGCCGATAACAACAGCTACCAGTCGAGCATTCATATGGCTCCCTATGAGGCATTGTACGGGAGGCGGTGCTGTTCGCTAGTTGGTTGTTTTGAGCCGGGAAAGGCTCGGTTGTTTGGTACCAATTTGGTTCAGGATGCCTTGGACAAGGTCAAGATTATTCAAGTTTGACTTTTGATAAGTGGGGATTTTGACTACTTATTAGCGCCATTTTTCTTTTGTTTTAGTCTAAAAGTATTGAATTGTGTTCCCAAAACTAATGAAAAGTGCAAAATTGCAGGAATGTTGGAAGTTGGACTCTCGAGATGAAGTCCGACTCAAAAAGGAGTAGTCGAGCTCAAGGAAACAAAAGGGTACAGAAGCATACGAAGTGCCGTCCGCAGAAGGAATTTTGCAGCCACAGAAGAAATTGCGGCTCGCAAAATTCCATCTGCAGCCGCAAACAACGAAGGAAAACTCATCAGACTTCCTAGCAAATTGCGGACATCACATGAATTGTGCGGCCGCAAAAGAAGAGCGTGAGACCAACTTCAAAGGGTGTGCAAAATTTTCAAGTTCTGAGTCCTTCCGAATTGTGCGACCACAGGAGAAGTGCCTTGCAGCCGCAAACACTAAAAGTGCGGTCCACTAGAAGACTAGGCTACGGCCGCAGTTTTACATCTGCGGACCGCAGAAATGTTGTCTAGCGGTTGCAGTTCAGAATTGTGCGGCCGCAGAATCTCAGCTCCTGCAAGATGAATAATTCTGTGGACTGCACATGAAATTGTGCGGCTGCAGAACCTCCCGAAGGGCATTTTTCTGAAATTTTTAGCCCTGTATAAATAGACGAGTTTCATAAAATTAGGTCAAGGTTTGACATCAGCAAGTCCTATAGCCATTTTCTTTGCCCCTTTTGGAAGTTTTCTATATTTTGGTGTATTTTACTATAGATTTTATCATTTTAGCTTTACATTATGAGTTTAATTAGTATTTCTTCTTTTCTTTCTTCAATATCAAGCATGAGTAGCTAGATTTTTACTAGAGTTGTGACCCAACCCTAGTATGTTCACCTTATGGGTAATTAAATTAGTGCTTGTTTATGATTGAGTGTTTACTATTTAGCCTAGTTCATGCTTTAATTTGTGAAATTAATGGTTGCAAACATTAGTTCATGCCTATTTGACTTAGTCTCTACTTGAGAAACAGAGACTTAGTCTAGGAAACCTTGGGTAACAAGGAATTGGGTCAATCGAGAGATTAATTAACCCAATTTAAGGGTTCAACCAAGAGATAGTAATAACCCGACTTGAGATTTAATCAATTGTATTGTGTGATACCCATTTTGTCTTGAGAAAGCCAAATTAGGCAAAACCATTCTCTGACCGAGAGTATTGAGTGGGTAACTGAGAGTTGATAGCTATAATAAACCACGATCAATAAAACAAGCATTAAGGTTTTTATCCTATTAGGATAACACCTAGGTAATGGTCACATCCCTAGGCTTTTACCAATTAGAAAAACATCAAAAACAAGTATCTTAGTCTTCTTTCTCTATTTTTCAATCTTTAGTTTTAAAATAGAAATAGCAACAAAACCCTTTCTTGTGGAAGTGCAAATTAAGATAATTCAATTTCACGCATTAGAATATATACTCCTAACTCCCACCTAGCTCCTTGTGGATTCAATCCCGACTCTTCGTTGCGTTACTATAATTGCAATCGACCATTTCATACCTTGTTTTGAGGTGTGCATTTGAGCGTGGTTCAATTTAGCACAGCTCAGTCTAGACAGAAGAGTTATGCTGATCGTAGAGTTTATGATGTTGCATTCATGGTTGGATAGAGTGTATTACTCAGGTTTCACCCATGAAGGGTGTGATGAGGTTCGGAAAGAAGGGAAAGTTGAGCCTAGGTATATCAGACCCTTTGAGATTCTTGAGAGAGTGGGTGAGGTAGCCTCTAGACTGGCATTGCCACCTAGTTTATCAGCAGTTCATCTGGTGTTCCATGTGTCCATGCTCCGGAAGTATCATGGGGATCTGTCCCATGCGGTGGATTTCAGCTCAGTCCAATTGGACAAGGATTTGACTTATGAGGAGGAGTCGGTGGCCATTCTAGCCCGGCAGGTCCGGAAGTTGAGGTATAAGAGTTATCCTTTAGTTCGAGTGCAGTGGAGAGGTCAGCCGATCAAGGCAGCCACATGGGAGTCCGAGTCGGACATGCGGAGTAGATATCCACACCTTTTCACCAGTCCAGGTATCTTTCTATGTCCGTTCGAGAATGAACATTTGTTTTAAAGGTGAACACTGTGATGACCCGATAGGTCATTTTCAGTTTTAGCCTTCATTTCTGTGTTCCGAGACCTCGAATAGCTCCGTTTAGCCTTCCTTGATTTTTGTGTTCAGTCCTTGTTTTTTTATAGAAAATTTTTGTGTGAAAAGTTTATGAAAAAAATGAAATTTAGCCTTAAAACTCATTTGAGTTGACTACGGTCAACGTTTTATATAAACGAACCCAAATCAGTATTTTGACGGTCCCGGTGGGTCCGTATCGTGATTTAGGACTTGGGTGTATGCTCGGAATCGAATTCGGAAGTCCCTAACTTGATTTAACGTGATTTGTTGAAATCTAGTAATTTGGAGGCTAAAAGTATTTCTAAGTTTAACCATAGGTAGACTTTATTGCTACCGAGTTCGGATTTTAGTTCTGAAACTTGGTATAGGTTTATTTCACTATTTATGACTTGTCTGTAAAATTTAGTGCAAAACGGAGTTAATTTGATGTGATTCGGACGTTTGGTTGTAAATATGCATGTTCTTGAGTTTCTTTGAAAATATCATTCATTTTGATATCCGATTCGTAGTTTTAGGTATTATTTTAATTTTTTGATCGCACGAGCAAGTTGGTATGATTTTACTACACTTGTGTGCATGTTTGGTTAGGATATTCGAGGGGCTCGGGTGAGTTTCGGATAGGCTACAAAGTGATTTTTGGACTTAGGCTATGGCTTGTTCTGAGTTTTCTGATGTTTGGTGCATCCTTCTTCGTGATTGCCAAGCTACTCTCGCGATCACGAAGAGTAACCTTGCTAGGGGTGGATTTTCCTCTATGCGAATGCGAGGCTGAGGACACGAACTTGAAGCAATGGTGGGATTAAAGAACGCGACTAGCACTACGCGAACGCAATGAGTAAGGGGTCTGGGAAGGGAGCAGGGGTTTATTCTACGCGAACGCGAGCCCAGGCTCAAGAAAGCGAAGGCCAGGGGAGACAGACCATCGCGAACGCGTGCAACCCCTCGCGAACGCGAAGGCCACTTTGGCCGCTGCACATCGCAATAGTGTCAGGCCCTTCGCGAACGCGAAAAATGCCTGATGCCCAGTCACTTAAATGTTCCAAAGACGGGATTTTCTTCATTTTTCACCATCTTCACGTTAGAGCTCGGCCTAGAGGCGATTTTGAAGAGAAATATCATCCCCATTTCATAGGTTAATATACTTTAACTCGTTTTCTTCTATTTCCATCAACACCCGTTTATTTCTAACCTTAATGTATGCTCTTTCATGGTAGAAAATTAGGGATTGGGGTAGAATTGGGATTTTTGTAAAATTGAGATTTATACCTCAAATTGAGGTTGGATTTCGAAACTAATCACATACTCGGCCTCGGGGGTGAATGGGTAATTGAGTTTTGGTCCGAATCTCGATTTTTGACCAAGCGGTCCCGGGGTTGACTTTTGTTGACTTTTTGGGAACGGTGTAAAGATCTTAATTTTATGTATTGTAATTGATTTCCCTAGCATTGTTTGTTGATATTAAGTCAATTCTGGTTAGATTTGATTGGTTTGGAGGCGAATTTTAGAGGAAAGTCCCCTGGTTGAGCTTTGATTTGCTTGCGGAGCGAGGTAAATATTGGTCTAACCTTGATTTGAGGGAATTAGGAACCCTTGAACTATATGTGATGTGAATTATGTGTATAACAGCGTATATGCAAGATAACGACTATATATACACCGTCAAAATAATTATTTCCATGCTTTCTTGTATTTCATTAATTATCTTATCCTATGTCTTAATTGTTACATGCCTTAATTGCTTGCTATGTTGTAACTTATTACTTGACATTTATTTACTCTTGTATTGAAATGTTTGTTTCTTTCATGGTTCCATGACTAATTGCTACTTGCCTTAACTTTCCTATTTGTACACTTTTACTGTCGTATATTTGGCTTTATTCTTGTTTCTTTGTGTTAATTGTAGCATTCCTTGATTTGGTACAGGGTTCCTTTATTTCTTTGCTCTCATATTCTTTAATCGTAGAGATTCTTGTGAATTGAGTTGTTGGATTGATTATATTTATTGAATTTGTTTGTGGATCGGGTTGCACGCCGCAACGGTTGTGATATGGTGAAATAAGGGAGGATTTTGAGATTGATACAGCGGGATCGGGTTGCACACCTCAACGGATTTTATATGTTATTCTTGATATTGATATGGTGAAATAAGGGAGGCTTGTGTTTGTACGGTGGGATCGGTTTGCGCGCTGCAACGGATTGTGTGTGTTGTACTCATTGTTGTATTGTGTTAGCTTCTGTATTTTCATATGATATTCTGAGGGATGATATTTCTGGACACACTGGTTTCGAAGGTTGAGTTTGTTTTCATTAGTTTACTGTTTTGCCGTCATTTCTGTTTTCCTTTCCTATTATTATTTTTATACAGCGTACAGGTTATTGTAAGTGACCCGCTTTAGCCTCATCACTACTTCGTCGAGGTTAGGCTTGACACTTATAGAGTACATGGGGTCGGTTGTACTCATACTACACTCTACACTTCTTGTGCAGATTTTCGAGTCGGTCCTAGCGGCAGTTAGTAGATTGCCGGATTGATTGCGTGAGAGAGACTTGAGGTACAGTTGTACGGCATTTGCAACCCTGAAGTCCCCTTCTACATTACTCTAGCTGTTTATTTCATTTCAGACAGTTATGCTTTCATTCAGACTATTATTTGTAGTACTCTAATCGCTCGTGCACTTGTGACTCCAGTTCTGGAATTGTATCTGGATATCATCGTTATTTTAGTTGATTCACTTTATTTCACTTTTATTCAGCTTATTGGTTTTCATTGAAATTGAATTGTTAGAAATGGTTATAACTATATCTAACATTAATTTGCCTAACAAGTAAAATGTTGGCGTCATTGTGATTCCGAGGGTGGAAATTTCGGATCGTGACAGTACAACCTCTAAATATATGTCTTACTTTTGAGCTGAACTCTTAGATGTCTCGGGGTTGCTATTTTCCTTTTTCCTTGTTTTTTTCCTTTTTACTAACTACGTAAATTTTATTATTAGTATTTTATTTACATAACCTTTTTGTTGAACTATCTTGGAAATCACAACTGTTAAGCCGATCAGTCGGCCATTCTATATATAGAAATAAAAAAGTTAAAGTAACTGACGACAGCAAATAGCAGATGGCATGCAGTTGAGTTTTGTTGGGTAAATCTTCACCATTTTGCTTATGCTCCGAACAGTTACAGACTTTGTTTTGCAGAGTGGCGTTATTCTACCTTTTTTCTTTCAATTATCTTCTGCTTGCCGGTGGCATATATACACTACAATTCTACGAAGGTTCCACCTTTCCTAGCTAGCCTTTGCCAACTTAGGAGAAAGATTTTTTTATTCCTGTTCTTTTAGGGGAAAAAAGGGGGCAACATTAAAAGTTTTTATTATGTAAAAGGGATTCAACAAGTTTCATATATACATAAAAAATTTCTTTTACCTATATATGTTGTATAAGTTTCGACAGGGATTCAATTAAACTCTCTTCACTATATCTCCGCCACCATGGGTCAGGAGAACAAAAATTATAAAGTGACGGATTAAGATATTAAATGAAATTCCTGTTTCTTCGTTTTCCAGCTACACCATGTGCATTCTTTTAAATTATTGCAGGTTTCAACAATAAATCCAGATATAGGGAAATTAGAAAGATGATTGCTGCAGCGGGTCAAATAAGAATAGGTTGCGGTTTGAACTTTAATTTGTTTATCTCGATCGACGACAAAAGGAATCTTCAAAACCATGTAATTAACATCTAAAATCTAGTTAAATTACTCCCTCCGGTTCACTACACACATATTAAGAAATTCACCTTTTAACATTAATTAGTAATAAAATTAACTATATTAATCTTAATTTGCTCCTTGAAAATATAACAATTTACTCCTAAGCTCTTTATTCCAAAAACAATCTTAGAAAGAAAATGTTAATTCTTTTTTGATATCTGAAAAAATCAAATATTATGGATTACAATAAAAAAGACAAAAAAAAAATCACAGGAGGGACTATCATTTAACATCCAAAATATCGAGTCACTTACTGAGATCTAGGGGGAAGGAACGTTAGTTTCATGATGTACAAGTAGGTCCAAAAGAAAACACACTCTTACTTTTCATGCATATGCCCATAAAAAAACAATGACAAAATAAGTGTTATTATCCTTCTCTAATATACAAAAGCTAAAAGAAACAAGAAAAATAAAAACAAAGAGGAAGATGCGAGGAAAAAATCAATGCACAAAATACAACCACTACCTGTTAAGATGTTGAGGAGATGAATGTATGTTTGTCGTATGTCATACAAGTGGTCCAAATGAAACCCCTCTTGACTTTTCATGCATAGTACTTAACGCCAAATTAATAAGAAGACCGTTTCACCCATATAAACAAATCCATGTAGATAAAAATAATGATAGTAAAAGTTAAAAAGATAAATTTGAGGGAATCTTCTTGAATCATATACATTAATTGAGGCTCCCATAACCTCAAAATACTTTGACATTGTCAAATTCTTGTCTACAATATTTGGTCATTACACATAATTAAAGGGTCTAATAATCTTACCTCAAAAATACACAAAAGCTAAAAGAAACTAAGAAGAAGACGCAAAGAAAAAATCAATGCACAAAATACAATAACACCACCACAAAGGTCATCAATTGGACCGAATCTAAAACCATCAAAATCATCTTCTACGAACGGTCGATCAACCAACGACAACTGTTAACGTTAATTAATGATACCGCGTCAGATGAAATGACCAAAAAAACCACCTTATAATTAACATACCGGAAAACCGCTCTAATATACCGGTAATTAAATAAACGACCATTTAATTAGGAGACAGTTAAGCCAAGAACATCAGCTGCAGATCTTCCCATAATATTAGCAAACTCATTAAAACTAATAACACCATCACCATTCGTGTCAGCTTCTTGCATCATATCAGACAACTCTTTATAAGTTAACGGACGTCCCATTTTAGCCATTGATCCAGCCAGCTCAGCCGCCGTGATGTAGCCGTTACCGTCGCGATCAAACGATCGGAAAACCTCCATCAGTTGTTCTTGATTTATCAAGATTTCTGCATTCATGTCGGGTAATATGGCATTTACGAGTTCGTCGAATTCAATGAATCCGTTGCCATTGTTGTCCATGTTGGCTAACAATATGTGGATTTGATCTCCTGTGGGTTTGAGGCCTAGTGAACGGAGGAGAGCCGCTAACTCTAGCTGAGTGAGGCTGCCATCACGATCAAGATCAAATCGCGTGAATATTTCCTTTAGTTGTTTGTGTTGATCTGATTGAAGAGTAGCCATGATTACGCGTATATATTGAGCTCGTAATGATATCTTACGTACTATTCAGAAGAATGATATATATTGAGAGCTTAGTATTCAGAAGAATATATCTATGGTGTGTGAGAAATTAAAGAGAGAGAAGAAAGCAAGATGTGTCAAATTGTGTTATTTGTTTGTTTTTGGATTTAGTGATGTAAAGACAAACCGTGTGAGGAACTGGAAAAAGAGAGCAAGTGGAGGAAAGAGAGAGGAAAAAGTTGACGGGTGGGGGAAGGAAATTGTAGAGGAAAATACTTGCCTATGATATAAAAGAATGTAATTATTGGTTTAACGTAATTTTCGGGTCTAGGTAAATTTTATTGCAACTCTTAAAACAACTAATTTTGGATAAGATCAAACTTTCTTATCGTAGAGGTTAACTTAGTTTATTTTTATGTTCTATTTCTTTTTATGAATTACTAAATTACTGTACATATCGCATTCATTCATGCCTGCTATTTAAAAGACAGTGAATGAAAAAAGAGAAGGGAAAGTGGTCCTCTTAAGCACACTGAGAAATTTCCATTCAAATGTCGATCACTAGCATGACTAAATCAAACAAAAGAAAAGAGAACCTGAAAAGAAAAGATCAAGAAAAATTTACGCGTCTATAAAAATAATAGCCGAAAAAAATGTATAAAATTTATATATATTTAGTATATATATACATTTTATATGTTATATACAAAAATTAGAATATAAATTTTATACACTTTTTCGACTATGTTAAAAAATTAATTCAAAGTTGCAGTATGATGCCAAAATTATTTCGAATTTGGTATTTGCTAATTTATTTCATGTCTAATAGGATTTGTAGTTCGAATTAATATAGGAATAAACTTTCATGTTTCTAATTAAAATAGATTTCGTTCTATTATAAATAGGGATATTAATAGCTTAAGGAGGTGCAAGCAAGTTTCTGGTGCGGGCTAAAAGTAATAATAATACTCCAAAGATCAATCTAAGGAATATCTCTGTCAAACTTATTAATTGGTAATGTAACTCGTGTACGTTTCCATTGGAATTCTTCTTTTGTGAAAGAACAAGTCTTCACATTTCCTTATTCTTTAAATGTACTAATTTTACAAAGAATTAAAGATCAATTATTTTTTGCCTGTTCTAACTTGGAAGGTTAACATTTTTGGATAAGGATTGGTCTAATGATCCGTAGGATATATATATAAATGGATTCATTGGCAAAGGAGCCTCTTAAATTGAAGCTATTCCAAATGTTATTTTATTAAGATAAATCTAACAATAGGAAATATTTGTGTATGCTTAATGCACAGAGATTAAGCTAATAATTTAATGACTCATGAAATTTAGTTTTGGCAATATAAGATATTGCAAGGACCATGAAAAGGAGTTATTGCAAATTGAAGAGCCAAAGACTAACCACCAACAAGTGTGGTGGAATTTAATAATAAAATCCATCCATCCTTAACTAGAGGTTTCAGATTTGAGCACGAGATAGAATAGAAAGCGTTCCTCTTTTAATGAATCTTATATGATGTGAATCTAGATTAGTCGGACCAGTGGCTTCTCCAACTAGATGCATAAAAATAAAAGAGCCAAAGATATCAAGTCCAAGAAAAAAGAAAGACCTGCATCAAGTGATGACCAAACACACCATAATCAACTTCTTGTTCTTCTGTGCACCTTGCTTTTCAACCATACGCACCATCCAAAAACTATTGCATTTAGTGAAATGAAATCCTTCAAGTTGAACCTTATCCAAAGCTATTCAGACCCATCATCAAATTGCTGTTGTCTAATAATGCATTCACTCGTTCATAACTTGTTTTTCTGGTTTTGTTTTCGCTTTACTATTTTGTTTCCAAGAGAGTTGATTTGCAAAGCAGCAGGGAGGAGGAGAAGGGGACCATTTCTCAATTTGTGTATGTCATCCTTGCGTAGGTGATAATCTCTCTGTATCATTCCAATTTCAAATGTTCCCCAAGGCTT